>JABFOV010001834.1:0-22785 GCA_022817685.1 Aradophagus sp. ZL-2020 | reverse complement strand
CATATATATACGTATATATTTACATATTAAAGGAACATATGTAAATATATAGTTATATTGTATATAAACATATATATATATGTAGTAATATAAACATTTCCGAATTTATCAAAGCCTTCGTTTATCACTTTCTTGTTCACGTAAAGAATAAATAATTTATAAATAAACTCTGAATTATCAGTATCAATGACCAATCCGATACATCAACGTAATTCGGTAACAACTTTCATCTAATTCGATCTTATTAAAAGGCTTCTTCGACTTTTAAATTTTCCTCATTTTGGGAAGCTTTTATTATTTCTCTTCGCAAACTTTTTCTTCTTTTCTTTTTTCTTAATCTTTTTTCTTATTAATTCGTTTTTCATACTTTACATTCAATATAAATCGACTTATAAAGTCAACACAAGACTAAAGCATATTTGATAACAAAATCGTCGACAATCAAAATTTTCTTACATTCAGTGACTGCAAAATGTCGCGTCGCAGTGGCGACACGCGATTTACAATAACATTTAAAAAGTTATTCGCGAGGACATTAAAAATGATTTCCAGTTCACGACATACAATATAATTTGATATACATTCATTTGTATTGTGTTTGTGTGTATTTGCTGCGTTTGTTAGGTTTTACAGCTTTTTCACTTTCTTCGCTGCATCATCTTTTCATCTTTGACATACATATATGCATCTTTGTGATTTTTTCGATCACGTTAATCCATTCGCACCTGTGTAAGTTGAGACACAGGTCAACTAGAAGTAATAGAGGGGTCACTTAGCCGCGAGTAAAAATGCATCGTGAGGTTGTCATAGATGCGGATGGATTAAAGAAGCGGACGCGTGCACGTCAATAACAAATTGTAATCTATGTTTTATATCTTCGCGCGTTCGCCAAAGAGCTTGAGATGTGCGTGTTGCGAACAGGACTCATCGCCCGATCGCAGCGCCATCTATTCGCCAAAATCAACGCAGCTTTGCGTTGGTGCACCGTAGTCTTAAATCAAACACTCAATTTGACATAAGTTGGACCTTGCACTTTTGTTTCAACACGCTTTACACCAACGTAATTTAATTCTGATCGGTGTTTAAAGGTGAAACGTTAGTAAGTCACAAATTACCCGATGAATAATTTAGAAATTTTTTATCAAAATTGTATCTCACAAATAATGCGAAACATTATCTAATACGAATAAATGTCAAATGATCATATTTTGAAAAATAGTACAATAGTTTTTATCTGACTTATTTCTTGAATTGCTGCAGAATATAGAATCATTAAATGGACAAGTAGGATAATAGTAGACTTTAAATACAACATCAATATACAACTCTTCGATTAAAAAATTTCTGAGATGATTCTTGATAGGCTCTAATTCAGCAGATTAATGAAGGATTCCTTTTAATTCATATGATTTGATAACTGATCGTTTTGTATATAGAAAAAAATTGTATTAAAAATCACTATAGCTTATTGGAGACTGAACATATTCTTTTCTATCCCTTTGTAATGATGGCAAACTTACTAAAAAATGAACTAAATGTATTCCAAATATGATCAAGTGACAAGAATATATTAACGTGGTGGCCATTTGTGGACTATAGTAGATGCTTTCGAAAATTGTAGTATATGAAAAAAGAAATGTAATTAAAAGAAAATAAATATGAAACACTTTAAACAAGTTAAAACATAAAGTCGCAACAATTTCATAACTATCTGCACTTACATTTCACCTTTAAAATCCAATCAAGATTGTCAAAAGAGAGAAAAAAAAAGTAAAAACGACCTGTGTGTTCAACGATTGCATTCGAAAGCGTGTTTCGTATTAAAACTAATAAGAAATGAGTGCTTGTTAATAATTACAATGTAGTGTAAGTGGACACGTTCTTCGTACATTACATGTGTTTGGAATGGACCTCTGCTTTCGACTAACCAGATAATTTGGAATGACGCGCGTTGCGACTCGAGAACTGTTGCTTCTTAAGTTGTTAAAACTAGAAACATTTATTATGACAAAACATCATTAGTTTTGTAAACAAAAAAAAAGAAAAAAGAAAAAATTATCAAGCTAAATACTTTAATGTCTTCATCACTGACTAATTTCATTTTTAGAACCAAATAAAGTTTGGTTGAAAATTGCAAACTTCTCGATCGTAACGCGCACCATTTCACAAGCGAATAAGAACGTCTCTAGCAGGACTGTGCATACGACGCTCAGGAATCAGAAATAGGAAACAAAATAACGTTGACTATGTAGGGAAAAAGAGTTGCAACAAAAGTGGTTGCAGGCGCTAGTCGAAAGAAAAAGGGGCTTAGATTGCATTTAAAATTGCGTGCGAACGATCGCATAGCGTGGTCTCCGTTAATTTCCCCAACTTAAGCAAACGTCCCGTGAAATTGTGTGCCAATGGGCACTTTCTGGATTGCTGTCCCGGCGACCTGCCAGCAGCCGAGTAACATACGTAACCGAATGCTCTGCTTACTTTACAACATGTCGATCTTGCGTTCGTCAAGAGCGCGTCACTTAGGAACTTATAATACTGTTCGTGGAAGCGCCCGGGTCCGACCGGCACTCCTAGATGGCGCTCGTAACGTCGCTCTGGAATGTTGCGAGGCCTGTCTGCCCGAGCTTTCGGCATTCGGCTTATTGTTTCGTGCGCTCCTTGTACAATGATAATGCCGGATTCGTCAGGCTGATATTCGTGGCAATATTATCGCGGCGCAGATGGCGCCACGACTGAGTACAAACTACAATGCACTGGCGTCAGTCTTTCGTTGTCGTGAAAGTAGCACCCTTACGCGACGACATTCTTCACGACTCCGGCAACCTCGACAGCTCTTTTTGATCATGAAGCGAAAAAACGCCTTCTTCATTTGACGCAACTTCCCCCGTTTGACACTTGTTCCGAACGCATTACTTGGCTCGTTCGCCACCCACCAGCCGCGAGTTACCGCTTTTCTAAGATTTTATAGTTATCACAGATGTTTTTAACTCGCCGAGACACATATATATACACATACGTTCTTGCTCGTATATACGTTTTATATATATATATATTTATACATTAACTGTTACTCACTCCCAACTGTTCGTCGAAGCGGGACGTTATTTCACTAAGGCCTGCCTTAGTAGAAAAATATAATCATGATCCACCTCTTAAAAAATAGATCTCGGCGTTCGCGGCGCGCGCTAAAACGCACGCGTATTTGATATTTTAACGCGCGATTGTATCATTAGCTTTTGTTTGATCCCCGTTTATGCTCTACTCGTGCTCACTCGCGTCTTTTGATTACAGACAAGTTTCTTAATTTTAATTCGTCGCGTGGTACGGACCACACTTGAGTGAGCTCTACCGGGGTATCTTTGATCGCGATTTTTTTCTTTTATTTATTTACTAACTCATTGCATCTCGCGTCGTTCAATTGTAACCGAACGCCGTTTCGCGAGAAGGAAAGTTAGAAAAAGGAGAATCAACGGATAAAAAAATACCTCGAGACTGAGAGTAGGCTGCTTTCAAGGATGGACGCGTTCGTTGGAAATATAAAGTAACGTCGAAATGCTGTTTAAAAGATACAATAACGGAATAAAGAAATCAAAATGAGAGGGTAGACATGATGAAAAAGGTAAAAGATGATTGAAAAAAAGGATAGTTGTTTGAATCCATGGCGGAATCAGGGCCTTAGACGCGCGGTCTCTCTGACGTTGTATAATTGTACCTTTACGCTCAGTCTTATAATTGTTATAGCTTTCTTATTATCGCTCTTAGCTACGTGTATTCGCGAGTTGTGCTCATCGTCGATTGAAAGACCGCGCGCGCACATTGGCTGAGGTGGTATACTTCAGATCACTGTTGTGTGGATCGCATAAGTTTCTCCTTGGCAATTGTCCTTAACACGGTTATTCGCATTGTATATTCTTTGACTATAATACACGCATTGCACGCTCTTGATATCGCTTTAAGTCTTGAGTTTAGCGAGAATTCTTGTTGCTCGGAATACGCCTCTTTGCGCCCTCAAACATTCGCGTGTGCCGAATCTGTCGCGTCGACTAGCGAGGGATCGCATTAAAAAAAATGGCGGCGAAAAGTGGAAAAGCGTTTGTCTCAACGGTGAAAAATTGGCATTCGTGTGCGCACGTTGCGATGGAGCAGCGAATAAAATTCCGCTGTCGCGTTGATTTTCAGCAGTTCGCCATCATTTTGTCAACAAGCTTTAGCTCTCTGTTGGACTCCTTTATAAAGTTATTCCTCATTTCGTTCGGTATGACAATACACAGGCTCGGGGCGTTTAGGATTAGTTTTGCTGGGCGTCGCGGATTTTCATCTTCAGCGCGACTCAGGTACATATTAAGGCCTGTTCATTCACTCGGCATGTTGCTTTGTTTCGATCAAGCAACTGATGTATGGCACTCGCTATAAACCAGTGCCATCTGACGTCGGCCGAGCAAAGTTGAAGAAATGAGTTCTCGTGGCCAGTTGAGCCGAACATAAAGTATATTCAAAAACATGACTGATCGTCGTTAAAAAAATATTAATGAATACAACAAAATGCATGATGTTCGTATCTCTCGTTCGCGCAATTGCTCTCTCATGCACTCGCAATCAAATAACAGATACACTTGTTTTCGTTTGCTTTTCTCCCCTTTAAACGTCATCATAAACTAATCGATCCTAGTTTTAAAGATAGCTCTCGCGTGTTTACAACGTAATCCGATTGGTCTTGGTATTAAAAATAACCTCGGATTGTGTACGTCGAGACAGATTTTCTGCATCTCAGTGTAAAATAATTACTTCAGACTTTTTTCATTCCTTTCTTGTCACTCCGTTTTTATCTCCTTCGATGTAATATGTTCCTCGCTAACTCTGTACATCGTTCTTCGCTAGTTAATCGCTTTCCATCAAGTTGGAAAAATATTTATGAATGACATCTGACTACATCGTAGATTCTAGTTATTACTTTCTCGTGGAAGATCGTCGATTTGGAACGCAGCTCCAAGTCCACCCGGCTGACCAGTTATTTACACATCTTAGACCCTGTGTATGTGGGTATGAAATTCCATTCAATCTTAATCAGCTGGGCGTCAGTGGCGCTCCCTAATTCTCACCGTTCGTCATGATTCGCGACTAAAGGTTGCAGCTCAGTATGCAGATCTATTTGGTTTTTGTCCAACAGTTATTGTACGTAGGATTGATTAATCCTTTTTTGTTTCTCAAAGTTGGCTAGATTTGTTGTTGAAATACATTACAGTACATGAGAAAAGGAACTCCCAGATTGTTTTTTGTTTTTGTTTTTTTTCCAAAATTACTTTCTTTCTTCTTCTTTTTTTTTCTTTTTGCTATCCCTGTATATAGATATGAAAATTATATTATATATATGTGAAGAACAATTATATAATGTTACGATTTTTTGTAGCTTCCAGTTGGACATTTATGCCATGGTTCAATGAAGATCTTCAGATTTTACAACTTTGACACTGTATTGAACTTGCTTAACATTGATCTGCAAGAACCAAAGGCATTATCATTTCTCTGCTATCACCATTATACGAATCTTTCATCACTTTTGGAAGTTCATCATCATTCAGTAGCCTCCATTTCTCGCCCAGTGTACTTTTTATTTCCTAGAATACAACAAAAAAATTAATTTTTGGGTTTTTTTCTTTACGTTAATAAATCTAAAAATAAGTTTTATTCTTTTATATGCACCTACAAATATAAATGTTTAGTTCTACAAAAATTTTTGTTTGTGCAGAGTGAAAAGCTCATATTATCACAATCAATTAACAAATCTAAATGTACCTGTAAAAACTTTTTGTTCAAAGATTTCAAATCTCGTTTGCGAAATTCCAATCGTTTCAATGTATCAGCTCTTAATCTTAAAATGCCTACTAAATTTTCAAGATAATATTCGTATCCCATGAATACCAATTCTATCAATCTATTGCACTTCCATGCAACCATCAGTATTGGATCAAGTCTAAAAAATATATAATAAATATTCTTACTTTGTTTTTAATTATTGTAAACATTTATAATGAATGATTTCTGTCTACATTATATATAAAATTATGTTATTTAGAAATAAGAAATAGAGTAAAATTTCTTTTACGAACAAAAAAATTAAAAATAGAAATAAAAAGTATACTTACTCATGCGGGGGATTCCAGTTTAAAGATCGAGAGTTTGAATTTTCACGATAAGAATCAATCCAAATAAAAGACTGAAGCGTGTTTGCATACCACTGAGTTATCAAGTTTAATGCATTGTAATTCAGATATTCACAGAACAATACTTTGATATGTGTTAGAGGCATTGCAGGTTTTAAAATATGATGCATCTCTCTAACAGCATCATATGCGTGAATCAAAGAAAGACGTAACTGACACCTAGGGCTGCAAGGAAAAGATTTACCATTGATTATTAAATGTTAAAAAAATACAATAAATAAAATTGTATATAATATTATTTATAAGTCTGAAAATATACTTTGTTGAACAAAATATTTCCCATCCGCGATTGGACGTTCCCACGTAAGTTTCCTCCCAACCATGAACGTGAATAACCAATCTTTCCATAAGTCCGTTATTCAATGCTTGTAGCAAGGCATCGTTGACAAATTCATAATCTATAGTCAGTGTAGATAATTGTGGGAATGAGCTGAAATATGAACTGTCCACTTCTGTGAACTCATATTTATTGGGATCGTCTTTAACAGACGCCAAACTGAGATGAGTAAGGTGTTTGGTATGACGAAATTTTAATGCCTCTAAAATCAAATGAACATTTGGCGCTATATCTTCAATGCATCCCAGTTTCAAACAATGTAGAGAGTTGGCAGATTCAATGATACGGACGATAGATTCAATTAACATTGAACATTCGGGTTTCCTAAAAGTAAAATATTTAATTAATGTACATTAATAGTCAGATTTTCAAGGAAAAAAATATAATTTGAAATTACGTACTCTTCATCACAGAAGAAATGTTTGTTATAGGATGACTGGAAGGAAGAGCTATTCGGTTCTAGCTTGAGTTTATGCAGCTGACGATTGAAACTGAGCTTTTTCAACAAATTTAATACATCAATGAATGTGTTGTCATCCCAGCGAATGGTGACATCTTGTACGCTCAAAGCAAAACAGCTACCTAGAAACCTGAATTACACGAGTTATTAGATTATTAATGGTGGATTATTCAATTAATCTATTTCATAAATTATAAAATTATTATTATTTGTTTTCAAATAAATGATTTATTGTATCTATCTCATACATATTAATAAGTTTTAAAAGAATATCACACCTGTACCAAGATATTCTACGCTTATCTTTGAAGTTAAAAATAATTTGCTTCCAAAAACTTGGATGATACAATGTCACTCTCCAATTTTTGCAAACCTGAAACATTGGAAACAAAGATACGTTTTTAATTTTTCGTCCAAATTATTTTTGTTACAATTGCCAATAAAAATATACATTACAATAACAATATGAAAAACATGTAAAAATAAATTATTATTATTATTGAAAACTATACATTACTTATTTATACAAATTCAGTGGTTGTGAAAGAACAATTGAAATGAAATTGACTGAAATAACTGATTTCTTTAAGAATTCAAACTAAAAAAAAAAAAAAAAAAAGTAGTCAATCACTCAATTTCATTATGAAAGAACTTTCCCATCTCAATCTTGCTGCTGCCTTTCTAAAAGCATTATACTTATTTTCACTCTCTTAAAATATATTCCTATTTTTATCCAAGAATGAAAACAAATGTTTCCGCGCGAAAAGCAGATCTTAGTTATCGCTTGTGCACAATAAGCAATTTCATAGTCAGAAACATATTAAAAAACAAAACAAAGTTCCTAACAGAGGCACATTGATGTATGGAAGGAATTTCGGTTGTTTACATTCTACTTGCTATTAAGGTTGGACGAATTTCCAGTCAGTATTAATCAAGTTGAATGACATTAAGAAGCTTTATAATTCATAATTATAACAACAAATCGTTATCTCAAACTGTTGTTCCATGTTCCACTGTTTTTAAAAATGTCAAGATAATGTATGATTTGAAAAATTCTAAACAACTTCATTATTTTGATTTTCAGTTTTCATTATATTACATTACGGCTCACTGAACTCGAAAAAGACTATAGCTAATTTATTATAAATACGTAATTGCATTTAAAAAAAATTCATTACTTAACGTTGCTAAAACAGATACAAATTGATTTAATTTTGAAGTAAAGTAAATTGACTAAAGAAAATTGATTACAAAAAATAATAATAATAATAATAAATCAAAACAGATTATATTAAGTTGAATAGCGTATTCTTAATAAAAAACCAGAATTAAGACTTTAACTATTTTGAGAGCATTCACAAGGAAATATATAGCCAAAAAACATGTTTATAAAAAACATGTTTCCTCATTTACTTCCATTTCGTCATCACAGCACTCCACGAAATTGTGTAATTGAAAAGTATATCAGCTTAATGTTCTATACTTTTGCGAAGCTGGGATGACAGCAAGTTGATGTTACAATATTGTCAGCAGCGATTCATTACCTGGGATGCATTGAGTCTTTCCCTGTGGGAAAGGTAGGAGAATAGTTCGAGCAAAATTACACTTGGCAGGTTGTCCCAGCAAGAGATGATGGGTAGTGAGATTTTGCACGACGAACAGCTGTTTGCTTTGGTCACTTGTCCTTCGTGCATCGTCGTTTGGTTCAGCGTCGAACATTGAGCGTTGTCTACATACTTTTTTGACTTTCCCAGGGGCATGACTGTGTGTGTTTGGCAGCGGCTTCACGGCTACCAGGCCGTTCTTCTCCCGAAAACGACCCGCTGCTTTCACGACCCGGCTGTGCTTGCTTGTAATTTAATTGTCCCAAGTCGCTCGCTTAACTACGAACGATCGAGGACAAACTGCCAAAATCGACTGCAGGGGAGCTACACTTTACTTGACAGAGCTTACTTCATGAGGTGAAAGTGCTGTGGTGGCGCTGCTGCAGCGACTGATTTCAATGCTTTGACGTTCGACGCCAAATTCAAAACGTTGATATTTAAAAGTGGAAATATATTGATTTTACTTTTTGTCATTACTTTTTCTAATTGTTACTTCTTATGTTTAGTTTGGTTGCTCCTGTGAGGAAATGACGACATTATTATTATATTTTCAAATACTTTGTGTCGTTGCTGCAAATGACGCACATGAGAAAATAATTTAATTAGTAAACGAATAATTTTACTAACGAATAATTTTGTAACAACATTTTCGGGCAAGGTTAATGAATTGTATGTTTCGTAGAATTTTGTTACTGGAAGTGAATTTGGTACGGTTACCAGGAAATTTAAACTTGGAAACTTATATCCATTGAAAAGAAAGGCAAATATATAAATCATAGATGACACATATGGCAAACTGTGCCATATGTGTCAACCGTTTGACAATTTATTCATTTAATTTAATCTAATTGATGATACAAGATCCTGAGAACGATTGTCAGCAGATATTTATCATTTCCTTAAATACAATTCAGTTATTGAGCTCTAAATTAAATAGTAATATTACATATTATAAAATAATTTTTGTTTCAATATATAAGTTTTTGTTTGTTGCATAAACGGAACAAAGTAAAAGTAAAATTTAAAATAAAAATTATAACTTTTATAAAAGGGACGCTAAAATGCAGTCTAATTATTAACTTTTTTATCACATAAAATGTTCCAAAAGTCATTTATAGCAAATACTTTTGGTTTTTAAATTTTTTTGGAGCATTTATGCAATGAACAATTTTAAACATCGACAATAAACGTGATTGCAACAATGAATTATTTCCTATGAATCTAAATTACCTAAATATAATTAAGTATTACAAAAAGGTTTTTTAAATTTAGCTTGTATCCAAACTCTGTACATTTTTAATTGCTTTCCACGATTCACTTGCAATCGTCTGTCAATAAGATTTTGCTCCTCTTTGAATCCACAACTCAAGAATAAATCTCGTACTTTGTCTAAAACATTGTAAATATTAATTTACAGTAAACAAATTTAATTTCAAGTAGTAATGATTAGTTATTGCTATACCTTGAGTGAAAAAGTATACTAATGTACCATCGCCTCTTACGTAAAAGTTTTCTTTTAAACATTTGCCTTGCTTAAACCTTAACTGTGCCATATCGTAAATACCATAATCTCGAAAGAGAACTAAACCACCTGGTTTCAAGTACTTGAAAATTTGTTGTGCTACATGTTTCATTCTAGAAAAGATTTATTTTTCTAATAAGCATTATAAAATTAATTAAAACACGAAAATCATATTAAATACATACTTTTCAGGATTTATAGCAGAAAGTACAAAAATAAGTACTACTATGTCCAAACTTTCTATTTCAAAAGGTGGATTCCAATCATCTTGTGTGGCATCAAGAACAAATGCTTTACATCTGAAATTTTTATAATGAATCAATTCTCAATTTTTTAAACTATTTTTTAAATATATTCACATTCAGTATAATATTCGTAGTAATTTTATTACTTATTTAATTACCTGGATGAGTCATATAATGGATTTTGCTTTAAAATGTTAATGGCAGTTGTGGAAAAATCACTGCCATAAATAAATAATTCAGGATCATTATTGTAAGTTAAAATAGGAAAAATTGTATTTCCTACACCGCAACCGATTTCTAAAATTCTTTTACAATTAAACTCTGTAGTAGTTACTGCATCAGCGGCATTGTCTCTAAGTGGTTGTTCTTTGTCTTTCAATACTTTCATTGGAGCTAATTCAGGAAATTCTGTGAAAAGCCAATGTCTGTCTTTGAAAAATCTGAAAAAAAAATTGTTTCTTTAGTATTAAGAAGTCAAAATTTATAAAAATGAAAATAAATAAATTATGCGAACCCGTTGTTGTGAATGTCATAAAATTTATTCCAAGATTCATCAGCTGTTTCTTCAAACTTTTTACTTTCCTCTTCAGTCATACAAATTTTGGAATTTTTTTCCACCGTTAAACGAGCTACTTTTTCTTGTTCTTCATCCCAAGTGACATTGTCCCTAAAAAAAAAATGAATTCAATTCACAGATAAACAGTTTCTTTATGCAAAAGTTGACATAAAAAATAAATCAATATTTATTATTGTCAAAAGTTCACTGATATATTATATACTTTTTTATAATAACTTGAATCGCAAACTTTGTATAGAATATTGATTTAAGGTCGATTAATTTCAAATTGTGGTTATGTTGAAGTATTATTTACATGTTAATTATACGTTAAAAATATAAAATATATTACCATGCATTGTGTTTAAACACATCGTCTTCGTTAGATAATGTTCGATTTCCAAACTGTGGTCGTTTATCTTCAATATTGCTCATGTTTATTTATTAATTTATTAAAAATAAGCAACGTCAATTAAAGGATAAAGTGTATCACCAATCAATTTGTGTAAAAAGCAGACACGTGACAAAATTGAATTCTAGCACACATTTGAAATTTATTTTTTCAGTATTTTTTCGTTTTTAATGATTTTGACATTATGACCAAATTATAACATCTTAAATCAAGAATAAATGTTTTTCATATATGCGTTTTTGTAGCAATAATAGGTATTAAGAAAATTATATTTTACTATTATAACAAAAATGAGGTTATGATCAAAGATGTGACCAGCGCGAGACTGCCGCCACATTGGACCAATGAAAGCCTCATTTTATTAGCTGTAGTAACAGCAGCTTCCCTCCCCCGCTGCTGATCGCTGTTGAATTTTACATAACTTTTTTTAACATTTTTCAAACTTCATTGACTTTCATTTTATTATTTTTTTAACTGCGTTGAACTTTATTACCCTATTACGATTTTTCCCAACCCCTTGAAGACATTCGTTGATCAGTATCAATGTTTCATCTGAATTGATTTTTATTGTTGATTCCTATTGACCTTTATCGACCTTCGTCAACTTTCATTTGATTAAGATTGATAAAAGTGATAAATCTGGATAAAGATCAATAGAGGTCAAGGTTGATAAGTGTTGACAAATATCAATTCAGTACGATATAAATGATAATTCATAAAAGTTGACAAATGTTGCAAATATTAACGAAGGTCGAAAAATGTCAATAAAATGTAGTCATATACACAAAAGTATCATTGTGGATTGAATTAAATCAACAAAAAAGCCTAATCGAATTGAATAAATTTATTAAAATTCAACAAATTGTAAATTATATAAAACGCGTGGAAATTAATTTGTCCTCCATAGAAATTAACGCGTCGATATTAACGCGTTCACTTTGGTCAGCTTCCTGAAATAAATACAAATAAAAATAAAAAGAAAACAATCATATAAATTCATACAAATTTGTTGCACTTTAGACAGAAAAAAATGCTAATTTTCATTGATTCTCTATCGATAATAGCCGATGAATATTCTCGCCGAGTGCGTTGACCGCGAGATGTCGCCGGGAACACGTTGGACGGTGGCGACTGCCTTTCGCCTATGCCGGCACTCCCCCACCGGGAGGGGACCTGAAACATTTCGTCGGTGGTAGGTTGGCCGTTCGTGTCGTTGACGCACCGCGATCCGTCTCGCGTTCGATCATGCGCGTAGGTATCATTCAAACCTGCGTTCTTTCGCGGAAACACAAACGCGCACGGGGTTCGCAGGCGAAATCGCTGAAAAGTCGCGAAGAAACGCTTATTCGCGTATAAAAGCCGCGCGGATCGCGAGCGTTCGAATCAAAGGGCGAAAGGATTTTAGTGATTTCAGTGAAAAAACGAGTGGCAAAAGGCGGCGTGCCAGGGTTGCCAGGTTGCAGCGGCCAGGTGAATGTGAGCGCGTTACCTGAATACTACACGTTGGCGACTCCAAGCTGCGACCTAAATTATTTCTTTTTACAACTCGTCGCGAAGAATTCTACGAAATTCGAATGAACGATTACGAAATCATGGTAACGACTTTACAATCTATTTCCTTTCAACTCGTTTATTTTTTTGGTTTTTCATTTTTCCCTTTTTCTCGACGTTAAAGTACTTACTTTCTGTCACGGTTTTACACCTCTCGGGTGTGTTTTTTTTACATCGATTTTTCGTTAAAGTTTAAAGCGACGTCAGTTTTGTCACTTTTCTAATCAGAGTTTTTTGTTGATTTGGCAGTTGGCATTGGTGTTTGTGAGTAGTGTGGTGCAACAAGTGGTAGGACAATTTGTGTCCTGGGAAATGTAGTCGCTGAATAGGCGCGTGGCGACGCGAAAAATGCGCCTTTATCGAACGAATTATCGACTTTGCGACAGTGACAAGTGGCACAGCGTTTTGGATTGTGTTTGCTAGCATACCGGCCCAATCAGGCGAATCATGGAGCGAGCGCGTCGTCGACGACGGTGCGGCGCAGTCCTTTGTTATTTACTTACTTACCTTGTCTGCTTCACGGGCAGTTTGTACGCCACTGGTAAGTTTACTTGTCTGTTAGACAAGTTCAGCATGCGATATACCTGATAAGTTATTTTCATACATTTTGTGTAGTAGAATTGAAAACAACCGTTGCGTATTCAATATTGATATTAATGATCAATCGATAAATATTTGAAAAGTTCAAATGAAATTTCATTCACCTAACGCGTTCAAGGTCACACATACGAAATTTATAAGAATTTTTCGAGGAAATCGAAACATTGCAAATTCAGAAATAATGTATACAATTTATTTACAAATTTATCGCTGAATGTGTTTCTTATTGATTCCTGATTGAGATAAAACGTTGCAAGAGAACATTTTTATTTGATGAATCGCTGAGAAATGTGCTGATTACAAGGTTACAAAAAATAACGTTTTAAAATTACTCCTTTTACTCACAAGAAAGATACGTTCCTCGAGTAAGACCTTTTTTTAATGAGGACGTGATCTGTGACTTCTAGGATAAGGATAATTTTACTTTTCTTATATTTATAAGAAACGGAGCATCCGTTGATATATACAGACATGAATGACATATATGGACCATACACAGTGTGTAAACAATGCACATATAGTTCATATATAATCTACATATAATCCATGTATAATTTATATTTAATTCACATAATAACTGTTTGAAATTGATATTTTAATACGTACGTGAAACATACGGTCCACGTAGTGTACATAAAACTCCGTACAACGTAATTCATAAAAACCCTATAAATCCTTATACACCTATATAAATTATTAAGTCATAAAAACTTTATACACTATCAAAATTCCATTAGCCATCCCATAATACTAGAAAACTCCATACATTATATTTCTATAACATAAATCTTAAAAATCTTTGAAACCACCCCCTCGTTTATCGACCCCACTCCCCTCATCCGCTCTCCTTCACGCACCCCAAGTTGTTCGTACACATTCATGTTCATTGTCCATATTTTATCAGATCTTTGTCTTAATTACTTTAGTAAATACTGTCGCCGACTCTTTTTTAAATATGACATGAAACTTCATTGAAACCTTTTTTTTTTCTTTAAGGAATTAACCATTTTATGTGGACAACCATGCAAATATCTCTTGATATTTTCCCAAAAGGAAACTTCTTTTAATCCTAAGACAAATGCCTTCAAGTGCGCCGAGAAATCCATTGATTGCATTAAGAAAGAATTGAAATCTTTCCTGGCGCAATCGACGGATCGATGGCCTTGGCGTTGGGATTTACACTACGGATACATCGAGGTGAATGAAGTGAATTTTGCACCTGCTTAACATGAAAGTAACGTTGGAGGAATACCAAATATAAAAATGTACCCAAAGTGTAAATTTTGCAAAGTAGAATCCTTTCAAGTTGTATCCACATTCTTTTTGTCGTGACCTTTTTTTAAATTCAAATACCTACAATGTTCCATCAAATTATTTTAAACACTCACATTTTTGTAGTATTAAAAACATGTTTTTACCTTGATGATTAATTAAGTTTAAAATTGTTTTAGTGTGCCATAAAAAGACGCCTGAAAAAGTTTCGACAGTCCTACTTTTCGCGTGACAAGCTTTAATTACTTTTAAAATCCTGCATAAGACGCATCAATTAGGATTTATGGCGGTGTTAATGCGACCAATTGCGTCAACAAAGTTAAATAATTGACTCGGCATCCCGAAGACAGGATTGATTAAAACTGCAGTCGCCAGTGGGCCACGCGCCCAGCTCATTTTCAATTTCCATTAGACTTGGGTTGAGAAAATTTTGTTAAACGAGGTCGAATTAACGCGACGTTACTAGTTTGACTTTTACACGCGCATTTCTTTTGCTTTCGTCGCGTGGGAGTGGCTTACAAACTGACGATTGTTCGCTGTATTCCTGCTTTTAATTGATGCTAAAACACTTTTTATGCGAACATATTGTAGTCCCGTCTACTATTGTTTAATCATTGCAAATTACCGTTATTAGGTAGCAGATACCAAAGTAGAATTTTCAGGCAGCTAACGTTAAATCTGTGAGAAATTTGCAACAATTTGAAAACGATTTAATGAGTACAAAGTCGGTATTTTGTTACTCTTCTATCACTTTTTTGCTCGGCGTTGTTGATTTGTGTGCGTGAAGTTTACATAGAGAGTATTGATATTCATTATTATAATAAGTGTATTAATTTGTACTGAATTACACACTTATTATAAAAAGTGGAACATGAAAGAGATTACTCACTAAATTCAATAATAATTTGACAGTATATTCCTAATAGAAAGAGAATTCTTCAGCTTAAACTTATGGGGAAGCTGCAGTAGAATTTAGTCCTACTATAAATAGACTGTAGTTAATTATAATTTTGGGTTTATGCATTGTTTTTCGTACAAAATGATATGTGTAGAAAAAAAAAGATTTTTAAATTCAATCATAAGAATTAAAAGTTATTGTTTTTAATTAACCGATACATAATTACTTTCAAAAGAAGATAAATTTGTTAATATTTAATCAATTTATTTTCGTATCCCAGATTTGATTTGATTGCCAAAAATATGTTGCTAAAAACTCAGCGGGACAGCACGCGCATTAACAAAAATACCACCATAGCGTTTTTCTTTTTTGTAAAATCTTGATAACAATAGTGGTGTATCCAAGCAAATATTTTATCTTCTAACGAATAAAGACCGGTAATTTAGTTCGCAAAAGTATGTCCTTTTTTATTGAAGAATAACATTTTTCCTCGAATACGCCATAGCTAATGCCACAAACAAACAAACCGCGACCCATTAATCCCGCGATACTTGCGACAATGAACGAAGCCGCATAGCGGATGCAATAAAAAAAAATATGGTATGTCGCAGTCTAACGGATTACGCGTGTGCGCTAAATATTAATTGCGATGAAATAAATTTCCACAATTATAACTGACCAAACAGTGTGGAGTCGGTAGCCGTGGCATCATCCACTTAATTTTAGCGGCGCATCTCTAAAGACGTAGGAAAATTGTACGAGTTTCCGGACAGATGCCAGGAGGAAATAACGGAGCGGAACTTTAAAATAAGTGGTTAAGGGGGAGGGGGTTTTTAGGGGTCGTAAAACTCGGCGCGAGCGTGGGTGCGCGGCAAAAAAGTATCTATCATCGACGTCAGCTCAACTAGAGTACAATAGCGAATAAGGGCCTGTGCCTGCGGTCTTCGAGTGTCTCCCTTGTATTGGCTCCAGCTTCGTTCTGCTGACGCTCCCGCATTGCCAGGTAGACGACAGCGAACACCACTTTGCCGTATATCTACACCCAAACGCAAAATTCGTCACCTGTCTGGTCGCTTGTCCTCCTCTGTTTCTCTTTCTGTCGCGTTCCTCTGTGAAGTGACTCTAGAAAAATTTGAACAAATCAATGTAACCCTTGCGTCCCCACCGTTACTTTAGAGAGTTCTTTTAATTTATCAGACGAAAATAATTGCACATGAGAAATTTATGTTAGGATGAAGAACAATATTTATCTGTGTCAAGCATACGAGATTCTACCTAAAATGTTCTCAATAAATTACAAATTTAGGTTACAACTGAATTCTAGTATAGTGATTTTTGATTCCATTGTTAAATTTTAATTATTTTAAAAATGAACCTTGCTACTAATAAAGTCGATTGTTTTAAAATTACAAGTGATGCAATGAAAATGATGTATATTCTTTATTCTTCAGTTATAAAATCTGAGATCTCTGGATACTGCAGAGATGATTTGATAAAAAAAAAAGTTGACCGAGGATCAACAAACCAAACGGTTTCCCATCAGTTGAATAACAAGTACAAAATCCGCAGTCAATTGAGCGTGGCCGCACGACATCACAATAACGCAAATAGGCCGCAATCAAACACAGCGTGTCGATCCTTCATTGTCAAAGATTACGACAATGAAAGCTGCAATTTTGATTGACCCGCAATGCGGAGCAAGAATAACTTGGCAACGCAGTTGAGCGTGAATTCAGTCGACACCCTTTATTCCAGCGACGCAATTCACGTAAACCGTGTCTGGAGGGGAGGGACCCTCATTAACTACACTGCCAACTATGAAATTCCATATTGTGAGCAAACCAGCTTTTTCGCGGCACAACTTTGCGAAATTGCCGCTCGTTCATTGTCACGTTTCTTGGACCACGCTGCAACATAAATAAATCGTTTCTAAGAAGTTTTTCTAATTTGCACTGTTCAAACAAGTGCCTCATTTTGAGACACTTTTGACGAACAAGACATCAAAAGTATCTCAACTGAAACAAATTGAGATACCTCCGGTGTCTCGAATATAAAAAATCTTTCAAAATGAGACACTTTTTTATAGTGTTAAACATTTGTACATTTTAAAAATTTAAACATTTTAAAAAAGTCTTATTTTTAAAGTTGATGTTTATAATTTATACATTTAATTTAAATCTTGGTCAGTTATATTGTTTTTTTTTCTTTCATTTTTCATACAATACTTATCACTTCTTTCTCGGGTGATGGATCTTCTCGTCTGCACCTAGTAATACAAGATTCTCTTCTAGCGACTCTTCTTCACTCAAATCCGCCTTGCCTTTTCCGCTTCATTCTCTTTTATTTGTCGCTAAAACAAGGAGGAGCGAACGTCAACGACAAGTTTTTCCAACCAAAAACTTCACAAAACTCATACGAATCTTGTTTTTTATAAAGGTTTATTGTAAAAAAATAATAATAAAAAAATAAATAAGAATTATTAAAATCCAAACAAACGTTACTTCTGTAATAGGCAACTTTACTTAAAAATATTGTCAATTTGTTTGAAAGTAAGATTATTATAGTGATACATAACTTTTTTTACAATATTTTATTCAGAGCTTCAATGCTAATTCTTCTTTACATATATTATACATATATATTATATAATACATACACAGACGAAAGTAAACTTTTCGTTTGACAAAGATTCCTTTTGGGAAAATGTTAAAGGATATTTTTAAGAGTGTATATATACATGTATATTATACGTGTAATAAATATGTTTCGTCAGGGTTGAATTTCCACAGGAAATGGAATAAGCCACGTGTGATTACGAGGCAGTAAATTGCTCTTCCGACGCATCTAATTCTGCACGGCACACTATAAATAGCCCGAAAGCTAACCTGTACGAGCGCTCGGCCCGATCGCGGCAAATCACCACGGCGCACCATGCGTATTACGCTAGATCGCATGTACGTCGCTCTTGACCAGTTTTTACATCAATAGCGTCTGGTTGGACGGCAAACAGGCTTTAACCGAACCTGTCTGCGAACCTTATCACTAGCTTTTACTTGCCAAGCTACAGTCTTCTTCTCTAAAACTCTTACGTAATTCCACCATTATTCCAATTGTTCGCTCGTTTCACGAGAATTTCGAGTCGAAACCAACTTCACAAAAGAGAGGCAAACGTTTTGACAGGCGAAACATTTTCATATCTTTTGCAAAGTGGATTTCGTTTCAGCAATGTTACAAGGGGAAAAATCACTTGAGTTTACTTCGTAGTACAGATTTCTGGCTTTTGCCTCTTTCCAGTCTTTATGGATTAGTTCAGTAATTTCTATCGAAAAAATGATATTCCTAAGTACACAAAGGACAAATTTCGTTAAATTTTCAAAGTTATTAAAATCCAAAAAAATGTGTGTTTTTTTTCAATCTGTTTGTAAATTTGGACACTTTCCAAATAATAAAGCACAATTAGGAGTTATTGCATACATTTTATACGTGAATGTTTTACATAATTCTTGGCTAGGAAAAGTATACTTGATAAATTACAGTATTTATCACGGTAATGTTCGACCATAAACTCTAAACCGAAAAAAGCGACGATGCAAAACATTATTATTCAGTGATGTTTCAGAAAAAGTCAGTTATTCATATCAAAGTCAATTATTTCATATCATAGTGTCTCCTGATCCTGAAATTTGCTTTGCTCTTTGTTTACCTTTGTTTGTATGTAAACAATCAGCAGCGTGCGCATTCAGTAAAATTTGACTCGCTCGCTAAAGTATTACTTGTGTTTATTTTCATTAAATTCAACGAAACAATGCCATACAAATACTTCCCCGTAACGCCTATAGATGTAAACAAATTTTACGGCGCCCGTCGTCGTAAAGTTCACGTTATTTCTGTTCAGTCCCTGTTTTCAGTCGTATTTATTTTGGTTCGTGACCTATGGCTGAGATCGACTGTGAAACACCGTCGCTTTTTCACGTGCATTTCCCCACACTGTTCAGTGAAATTTTCCTCAGTTCAAGAACTCGAACAGTGCGATCGTAAAGATGACATCGGAAGCAAAGTATGCGATTTCTTCTCTGGTATTAATTGACCGCGTGGACGGAACAGTAAGCGAACGGAACGAAACATTTGATCGAAAAAGAAAAAGGAGAGCGAATTCGTCGGGCGATTATTTTCGGGCGGGCGAGAAGCTGGCGTTTGATCCGCTCCACGGCCGTGAACTTACGGCGGTCTCGTCGAGCGCGGCGTCAACGGACGGAAGATGGCGCCAGGCCAAATAACATTGCAACGTGATGCAACGGCGCGGCGCACAGTGCCGTTCGACCGCCCCGTCTGTCTTGGTCGCGTCTGCCCGAGTACTCACATAAATCGACCCTCTTTTCCATTGTTTTGTCACGTAAAAGCGTTTCATTCACCTGATAACGGTACACAATGTCTGCGATAATAAGATGATACGAAATTTTATTAAAAAAAATTTCATACAAAATGTAATAGAAAGCGCAAATAAAACGGCGTTGTTATCGTATGAAAATGAATTGTTGATGGACGTGGGAATTCAATTAAATATATACAAAATTGGAATCCGTAAAGCAAGTAAAAATTAATGAGTGCTAGAAATTTTCAACGTTTATTAATAAACGAAAATTCAATTTAATAGAATTTTCTGCATTAGAGAGCGACATCTTTTGTCAATTGATTTTGCCAAAATGAGTTTGCATATTGCATCAGTTTAATAATAAATAAACGTTTTTATTTTACTAATATAGTTTGTTCAATTGTATTTTATTACTTTTTTTTCATTTAGAATTAAACCTTACGTACATCAAATTCGTTTTTGAAAAAAAAAAAAAATGTTTCAAACTACCTTCGTTCAACAGAACCAATGTCAATTTTGTTTCATTAAAATTTACAAAGTTATAGTACGTAGTACTATAAATAAATAATAAATTTATTTATTATTTATTATTACTATTTATTTATTTATTATTACTATAAATAAATAATAAATATAAATAAATAATAAGTAATAAATTTATAGTACGTAGTACTATAAATAAAATAGACTTTTTTTTGGCTATCTAAGTATATAAATATAACATGAGCATTAAAAAAAAAATATAACAATGGTAATTAAAATGACAGGTAAAAAACTGAAACGTTGTAAAAGAGGACAAATGCATTGCCAAATTGTACGAATACAAGCAAACAATAAGCAAGAGAGGAGTCTAGGCGAATGAATCGGGACTGAAGAATAGAAGAGACGTTGCACGCGAGCCGAAGAAAGTGAGAACCCGGCCGAAAGGCGAGGGGCACCGGAAAAAATGCCGCGCGTGTTTCCGGGCAACCGACTGGCAATGCCGCAAAGCGTTGCGCATTGCGCCTCGCGTACGCGAGCCGGCCCTTTCCACGTAATTCGCAGGTGTGCTCTATCGAAACACCATTCAACGCTCATAAACACTTTTGTTTATTGTACTTCTGCGAGTTAAATAGCGCACAACATTTTACTACGTCTTCTGGCTATTTCACAGTCCAAGCGCCATTTAAGTAATTACCTTTTAAACAACTTCTCTCCTGTTATATGCTTCATATGCAAAGTGTGAAGCACCTTCGATCTTGTGGCAAAAAATGTGAAAATTTCAAAAGTATTTAAAATTTGTTAAATGTACTGATATGTAGAAGAAGTTGCAAACGACGGAGTCGTTTGCGACGCTTGATGGAGTAATATTTTTATGTTCATTTTTATGTTATGATTTTTTATCGTATCCGAAACTATTCTGTCGTTTTTAATTTTTTAATTTACATATGAAATGATATTATCTAGAGGATAGAATTTCTTGCATTTCGTTAACATTTTGTTTGCTTTTTCGTTGGAGAAAAAGGATTGAAAATGAAAATAGCAAATCAAACGTTTTCTTATACTTGGATCGCCAATTTCACCCTCGGTTGAGGATTTCCGTTTTTAATGCCCTCCATATAAAATGTACTGTTTTACAGTTTGTTCAGAAATTAGGGTGCTTAACGTCGCATTCATTTTTCAGAGTAACGCCCATTCATGTGTAAATCGGGGCAAAAGTACTACAGTCAGAAAAATGTACCACTAAATTTTACTGTTAAAACAGTATTTGAGATGTATTAAGCATAAAAAGCGTAAAAAAATATAAAGTGTTTTATGCTTAATACATCTCAAATACTGTTTTAACAGTAAAATTTATTGGTACATTTTTATGAGTGTAAAAATCAATTGAAATAGAACATCACTTTCATTTTATAACTATCCTAATTCATTCGACATAAAATTGATAATTTTGTTTACCGTTTTTCAGAAGCCTTGGAAGAACCGAACTTCACCACCCAACCTACAAGCGACGACATACTCAATGAGAATGTCCCCAAAATCTTGCTCTGCAAAGCAAAAGGTAAGTTTTGCCTACAATCACGTATAGCTACTAATTCTGGTTATAAAGCAAATGCAGCAAAACTTATGAGGAGTCCACGTTTAAAGAGTCCTCATAATATATGTGTTTCAAATTTTCAACGTTTATTAGTAAACGAAATAGAATCTGATGTATGTTTCTTCATACAAATAATAGCATTTTTTTGATTAAATGAATTTACAAGAAGAAGCTAGAATAGTTCAATGTCTGAAAATATAATTGTTTCATTTTTTTATTACAATATAAGTACTAAATTATATATAATTTTCATTTATTTTAATTTATTTATAAACGTTGGAAACTGCAACTCCATTATAATATTGCATACACTGCAAAAGCAAGTGTCTCATAGGAAAACGTTTCAACTATTTGTAAATAGTTTAAAGAATCACTTTGTATTTAACCATTTTTTAAAATAAAGGTGAAATATTTTTTACTTAAGAACCACCCCTCCCTCCTCTCGCACCACTTCTCGCCCTCGCCCTCACCCCCCCCCCCTCCCCCTACCCCTCCCCCCGCCGCCCTCCTCCCCTCCCCCCCCAGCCCTTGCCTACCCCTTCTTCCCCCCTTCAACTCACTACCCTCTCCCTCTACCTCCTCGCCCCTCACACGCTATCCCCACACACCTGCTCACGATCTCTGCCCTTTGTGCCACCCACCACCATACATCTGCATG
>JABFOV010001833.1:0-22788 GCA_022817685.1 Aradophagus sp. ZL-2020 | reverse complement strand
GTTAATGTTGTCATCAAGTTGCCTCAGATATTAACTTTATGCGTAATTTTTATTCGCGCCCTGATTAGTCGATCCGATTCGACGGCAACATTTTAATAAAAAAAATCAAACAGTAAATAAGACTGGAAAAGGCAAATTTATAAAAATGTTAGAAAATATTACTAATTTGTTGAGTTTGTCATCTTAATCTAATATGGAAAAATCTGATGTAAAAGCGCACGTGCAGCGTTCGCGACACCTAATATACTAAGGGTTGAATTTTCTATGAATTAATAAACTATTATAACTAGTATTAACCGTCCTCGGGTCAACGTTTTTTTTACTGTTAAATAAGGTCAACCTGGGTCATTTTTGCCGGATACCATTTTTGTTTATTAATTACGCAGTGAAGGCAATATTAATTGTACATACTTATTTTTCAAGGTTTCTTAAGTATTTCCTTCAATTTAAATATACCATTAGTTTAATACACAGTTATAAATATTTTATTAAATGTACTAAGAAATAGAAGAAACGCACAATTCGTTACAAACATCAGGACAAAAGTTACCCATGTTGACCCAATGACGGTTAAAATAGTTGAGATAGAAATGATTATAATCATTACTTTTAATTTCTTTTTTTTTCTTTCACACTAAACATATTAATTTATGATTTAAGATGTTTTAATTCAAATTAGTAGTATATTATATACAATTACATAAAAATATGAAAATACAATACAGTTGTAAAAGCAACAATATTAAATTGTAATATGTATACGGTCTCTAAAAACAATACTCTTACTTTGCAGGTAAATATTGTTAGAAAGCAAATTTGCAACATGGTTAGTTACAATACGAAAATAACGTAACATATACCTTTCGATGTATCGATACTTTTTTTCTCTATAAACAGTTGTTTATTGATCAATTAATATTAGCTTTTCATTTTGAACTTCCAATTACGTAAACTTTACCAATGTAAATGCTATTTTATTGAATGGTTGCCATTCTAAAGTTAGCTAAATTTTATGTCCGACATTGTTGCAGTAACAATCTATTTCTCTTGGTATAATTACTGAATTGTCCAGGAATTGCAATTAACAATTGTTCTCGCTGCAACAAAGATCGTACAAATTGTTAAGCCGCATACTTTCAAAACACCTGCAGATTAAATTGGTTTCGAGTCACAATATTCGGCGATAGGGATCGCGGTGAGAAAACAAGCAAATGCGAGTCGTTTTCGTTGTAATACATTTCGAACGAATTTACGTAGGTATAAAGGCGAATTATAGCATGGTCTCGTTTTGAAATTCCCGAACAGTTGACTGGTTGAACTCGGTTGCACGGCTTCGGAAAGTTCTTTTATGGCCGGAGAAAAGTTTGTAAACAGCTGCGAGAAGGCTCGAGATTGATTCAATAGTTTTCTCGTCAGGGCGATGCTGTTACGCTATAAGTTGACCAAGTTCGTTGACGATGTAATTAATAATGACAGAAAAACCGTGCTAAATCATTCCCAAGTTTTGCTTTGAAATTTTTCATCGTCCGCGCGAAAGCTCAGACAACTTTTCCACGGTGGGAAAAATCCCACGGAGAAACAACGCAAGAAAGATGATAATTATGAACATTTTCTTTCTACTTTCTGAATGCTCATTTTTAAAGTACATTGAGAGAAGTAGACGGCTGAGTAGACAAATGTGAGACTGAAATTTAGTTTCATAATTGTAAATGTTACATTTGTTTCGTTTTAAACTTTATCAGAATATGGTATACTCAAAATTTCCTTAGTTTGATACTATCATTACAGGGGTAGCTATTACTGTGGTAACTTTCAAAACTTAATTTTGTAACAATTTATTTAATAAAAAAATATTGCTACTATTTATTTGAATAATTACAATTATTTTTCTAAGTTATGACAATTTTTTTTTTAATTTTCATCGAGGAAAGGCATTGTTAAATTAACAACCTTAAATTATAAAGCAAACAAGAAAAGCGGTTTTCATCAATCAACTATTTGCAGGTATTTAAATTCGTTATCTAAGAATGTAACTTTAGCGATCTAATACCGTTAATATAGTTATTTTCACAAAAGCACAACAGGCGACAATTTGCCCCCAAGACTTTTGCTTCGCGTATAATTAACTCCCGCGTGTCGCGTTCGCTGGGCGAAATTCACATCGCCGCGATTTTGCTCATAAATTTTTATTAGCCGAAACCACGGTCGCCATTTTCATGGTAATACGGGGTGCAATTTTATTCATCTGAGGTGGCTTATTAAGACATTTGCAAAGTAAATGCGCGCGTGTCGAGGAAGTTGTTTTAAAGTGCCAATCTTAAATGCCGGTCTCGGGCGGACCGGCTTGCAGCGCGGTGTCATTTCATATGACGGAAGCAGTTAAGCTCACGGCTTGATATAATAACTAAACTTCTTTGACAACATGTGCAGCTGGTTTATTGTGAAATACGATACCGGCCGAAATTAATACAAGGATACGATTGCTCCGTAGTTGCGTCGTCAAATTTTAATTCAGTCATTTCACAGAGCAAGGCATAAGTTGAAACAATTTTTCATGCGTACTTTTGTTGGTGCATTTAGGTTTATGAAACGTTATCTGACTTGACGTTGCACGTTACGAATCGTAAATGTATTAAAAAATTAAACTGAAAGTAAAATTAACTTAGATTTAAATAAAATTTACGAGTAAACGACATTTCGAGTGAAATATCAACAAGACTGCGCCGTCGGAAATTGAAAAGATATGTTTTCATCATTATTTTGAAACGTAATACATATGGAGGAAAACGAACAATTTTGCGGAAACGATTACTTTCAAAGATATTTTGTAATTACTTTCAATAATTGTATTTTTGAGTTAACAATTACCGTAAATTTTTCGATAATCGAGAAGTAGTCCAGTTTGATAATCGAAATATCAACTGAATTAGTTAATTTTGATTTGAAAGATTTTAAACGAAATTTAAAAGTTGGCCGCTCACTTGTTTTTTAATTATAGTGATGAATTTTATTCATAAAAATTGCATTAACGAAAAAAAAGGTTTATGGTATTTTTTCATAGTGTTTTATATATAATATGTTCGTCACATGAAATTATGTTCGTCCTTTGTGAATCACCTTTAAATGCTTTATAATCGCATGCGCTAAAATGACTGAGAGCCGGACGCGTAAGCTTGTTATGAAGCCACCTTTATTACGTCATGAATAACAAAACGAAGATAGAACACGGTTGCATGGTTTGTTGTCGAGCCAAATGCACGCGAGGAGAGGTCGAGGCTAGTTCGCGGCTGGAGCTTTTAATTTCTTCGTTATTCTTTGAGCACAACGAGTTTGTTTAGTACGGTCGAGTCAACGAATCGTGACGCGAATAAATTGAAATAATCCCTCATTTTTCGTGCGATTATTTCTACGTCCTCCACAATGTATTATAGAAAACTCGCTGCGAAATTCTTAACTTTCATAGTTAAGCTTGTAGTTTTTCCAGCTTCCAAATGATTATTATTATTATTTTTTTTTTTTTTTTAAACAAGATTATTGATTTAGTAAAGTATAAAAAACAGTTATCCGTAATTTTGAATTTTTAAAACAGTCGGGAAAACTGTAGACATGTTGTTGAAAAAGATGTAATTACAGTTTATCTAATCTCTAATTGCAGTTAATATTAAAATAAGGTTTCAAACCGAGGCCGTAGCTTTTCCAATAACGGTTGTTATAATAAAAATAAAAATGAAAGTTCTAACATGAAGTTAATTACAGTCAATATATATTCGCGGTAATTAATGATTATTTATAAATTAAATTTTTAATTTGTGGATATGTTGTAAAAGAAAGTATATTTTAATTCAATTAATTTTTTATACAATTTATTTTGATTAAATTGGATAATAATGTTACAAAAAAATACAATATGAAATAATATATTGCATTATAGAATATCAATAAAATATAATAAATGTATGTTATCGTTGTTAAGCAGTTAACATTATAAAGAGAGAAACAATTAAAAAGTTTTATAAATTTTATAAAATAATTGGAAACCGTACAGTGAAAATCGTTGTTGAAGAGACAAGTATTTGAAAAAATAATGTTACAAATAGATTTTATACTTTAATAATATTTAAGTTATTTAAGACAGTTAAAACGCGAAAAATTACTGACAAAGTAAATTTTAATGAAAAAAAAAAATAATAAATCAATAGATATTGGAGATTAGGGGTCTTTTATATAGCCAATTAGAGACTTGGGTTTCTTTTCCCAGTCATGCTCACATACTAAGAGGAGATCTTAAAATCCTAACTGTGAAATCACGTTATAACTTTAAACAATTGAATAAATGATAAAACTAAAACGAAACATGCATGTAATTGTTACTTACCATGATGAATGGGCGGATTGAGCAGGTATCGTCGTCAAAGTCCCCGGGGGCAATGATCGTCGCACCTGTTGGCAGCATCCCCCTCGTGGCAATGTGTCACTGGCGCACGAGTTTCCGACACACGCGTGCCGTGACGTCGACGCGTTCAACTCGATCGCGGAGGTGCGAGCCTTCGGACGTAACAATGGCGACGTGGAGAAACCGTCCCTTTGTACGGACGTCGAGCTGCTCGAGCTACTGGACCCGGGACTGCTGCTGATGCGAGCCGGCGAGGCATACGCCAGGCCCCGAAAGCGATAGTGCGACTGGTGATATGGAAACGCCGCGGGAGGTAGTCGATAATGATGATGGAAGCCTAGATCTCGTCGCATGTAAGGGTCGCCGGGATCGGCCGCCGGCACGTAACGATCGGCGGGCGTGTGCGCCCCGGTGGTCACGTATCGGTCCACGTATCGCTCTGGGTACAACACTTCCGGCGGCGGTTGCGGTACGTATCTATAAAAAGTTCACGTTGGACAAATTTAAGCATTTCAGCAATAACGGTTCGTTAACTTCTATCGAAATTTCTGTTTACTGACGGACATTTAGTTTCGAGTGAAAAAACAAATATTCTAAAACTAGAACGAGTTTAGTAGTAAATATTTAGCAACAGCTAAAGAGTCGGAAAGTAAGAATGATGAGTTTTTACTTTAATTTTATATGTTTCTTTTTAATTTCAGTAACTGTTTTTTGGTCAATTGGCTTTTTACGAGCTTTTGTAAATTAATTCATATTTATAGTGTTTTTATTTTATTGCAAATTTATACTTTAGTAAGCAACTATTATTTCTAAATAATATTTAAATAATATTTCATGCTAAGAATGCTTGACATAATTGTATGTGTAAATTTAAACTTGAAAAAATACAATGCTTCTTGAGTTTAATAAAATTCATGTAACAAGACATTGTCAACTTCCTCTGCATTGTATTTTCAAAAGGTACATGGTATTGAAAATGCTACAGTTATGAGAAATTTCTTTTGGAATTGTATAGTCTATTGAATTCAGAATTTAATTCAAATTTATTGAACAATAGATAGATGTTTTTCTTTGAATTGGTAACTAATTTTAAATCTGTTTTTATAAAAATATTCAAAACAACATGGACTATTTCCAATACGACAAATTCTGATAAAATGTAATTTATATTATATAACTAATATAAATAAATATGTAATAAAAACATGTGTATAAATGAGAATGTGTCCTGTGATAAGCAATCGTAAAATTATTTCAATAATACCTGTACTTTCTTACAAGCAGAATATATATCTTCAGACAGAGTCAAAAAACAAGTTTTCATTTTTAAGTTTCTGTTAAATTCGTCAATTCAATTCTATGACTTGTTTTTTGATTAGTGAAAAAAACTGACTACAATTTTTCTCAATAAGTTTATTGGAAATCCTAAATAAATTAGGATTAATAAATAGGGATTTTCATTTGGAATTAATTGGGATTTCCAATAAATTGATCAAAATGGCCACTAATGAGTTCACTTTCCTAAATTTATCGGAAATTATGCTCTTAATTTTTCTGCGTGCATACGCCTAGGCAAATGAAAGAGCCGCACCTTTCAACTGGCGTGTGCGCGGTCGGCGGTACGTAACCACCATTTCCGGGGCCGTAAGGTCGTTCCGACGATCCGTTGGGCGCGGGGCTGCACGAGGACGTTACACGGCCAGGCGGATATCTGTCCTTGGGCTTCGGCAGCGATAGGTACTTATCGGCGCCGGCACGCGCAGGTGAATAGCGGTCAGTAGTAGCGTGAAAACGATCGCTCGCCGAAGATGGGAATCGATCCCCGCAAGCCGGTGCGAACCGTTCGATATAGGCGTCCTGCTCGCTCGGCTGCGTTGAAAGTTGATAACGTTCATTACCGTAGCTCTGCACCGATTTCGACAATTGCTGCATGTACTTGTCGCCGTTCTTCGACAGCACCGGGGTGTACGTGCGGTGGGCGTTTTCCGCGTTCGGCGATAACGAGGTGTATCGATCTGACGATTGCGTGCCGCCGCTGTTGCTCGTGTATAATGAATGATACCGCGATGCTTCCGAAGATGATGAAGACGACGACACCAGCAATCGTTCCGTCGAAGAGCCCGACGAATACCTGGAAAAACGTAGCGATGGCAATTTAGAATTCATGATTTGGGTCATTTGAATAATAAAAAAGAAAGGTCAATATGTTGGAAAGAATCATTCTACCAACAAGTGTCTCATTTTAAGACATTTTTCTTATGTAAAACATCTGAAGTGTCTCAAATTTAAGCGAACTGGGATATTTATGGTTCTTTAGATACGAAAAGTGTCTCGAAAGAAGATACAACTTTTTAGTAAAATATAACGAAGGCATGAAAATAACATTTCGCACCAAGGCCTGTAAAATTGAAAATACACAATTAAAAGGGACACCCTCCAAAAATAAGTGTCGAAGTTTTGAGATACTTTTACTAATTAAGACAATAAAAGTATTTTAGTTGGGACAGATTGAGACGAATAAAACATAAAAAATACCTCAAAATGAGACACTTGTGCTTGTCATGCAGCATGGTTCTTTTATAATTCAATATGCGAAACAGTATTTTTTTTTTATTTCGAACAAGATATTGAGAAATAGACTTTTCTTATTATTCTCTAGGGAGGAAAATAGTGTTTGTCATACATGCACGGCGATTTCTTTTTATCTCATTCAAGTGATTTACAGTTAGTGTGCTATTTGTAATGTAGTTATTAGGGGGATGTTAAGTGTAGGGCGTAATTTGATGGACTATTGCTTTTTATTAAAGTTTCCCTAGGAGCCATCATCTAGATTAAAACGAAGACCGAGATAATGATAACAACAGAGCGCCCACTTAAGGCTGATAAATTTCTTCGTCTTCGTTATTATTGTTACCTTTAACAAAATCACTGTTTCAACAGGCTTATTCGCTTTTGACTGTGATTCTTTACAAAAGTTTCTTGAAACGAAAGTATATTCTAAAAAATTGTTGTGCTTTTCAAAAACAATGACTTCAGTTAGTTATCTTTTTTTCCATTAAAATGAACCATCGAAATTAATAATTGAAGAAATACGTGAAATAAACGTTTGAGTTATTTTAAACAAACAATCGCTACAGTTTTTTATTATAAAACAAAATTTGTACAACTGTGTTTTTTACATCAATATTGATTTCTGCTGTTATTTCATACGAATACGCATATTATGAAATGCAAGAAAGTGGATTTTGATCACAGTTTGGCACGCGTATAATCTGAATGATAGACTGTTCATTGTAATACCATGAAATTTCAGTTCAACTGGCGCGATCACGTAATAATAAGAAAAAATGCTGATTCCTTAAAACCAAACGTAAAAGCTTTTTAATGATCATCTCGGTGATTTCGCGATAACATGTTTCTCTTTAAAGAAGATTACCATTTAATTAAAGCTAATTTTTGTGTCACTGAGTTTATGTTAATTATGGAAATGTATTTCATATGATAAAGTGAAAAAGTTCGTATGACTACTTTTCTTCTTTATTTTACTTTCAGACAACATTTTTAGTCGTCATAAATAAAATGTTTAATCGAAAACAATAATTACTTATCAAGCGTCAGCCCAAAAAGTAAAAGAATACCGTTTATCCTTATAAATCATGTTCCTAAATTATATTATTATTTAAGTACCAGAGAGTAAGAACAACACATGTGAAACACAGATATAAAAAAGAGCTACTTAACTGTTAAGTCGGAGTTAACATGCCAAGAAAAAAATGGGTCTACAACTTCAGTGAATTTCACTTTACTTTTAGATAAAATTTGAATAATTGGAATATTTTATGAAAAAAAGTAATACAAAAAATTAGGACATAATAAGAGAGAAAAAGTCTGGAAAGAATATCAGGAAATATTTGTTTATACTAGTAGCATTTATAAATGAAATATAAGAATAAGAGTTTTTATGAATAGTTCACAATAACAAAATGTGAAAGTTATAACAATTAAAGTTATCATTTAGATTCTTCATTAGCATGAAGAGAAAATAACTTGAAGTTCTTAAGTTTGATCAACTTTACCAAGTTTTCCAACTACTTTGATCAAGTTATGTTGACAAAACCCGAGATGCAAACAATAAAATACGTTCGGAACAAAATTATTTGCGATCTCCCTAAATTATCTACCATTAAAAATTCTGATATATACTTTATCATTATGATGATGATTATACGTTACCACGTAACAGAATCAACATTATTTCGAAATCCGGTCTTATTTTCAATAATTGCGGTACGTACTTAGAACCAAGAAACATTTATTTATTGAATTTTTGTCTCAGCGGATTGAACCCAATGAAAGATTTTTATAAGTATACTAAGCGGGATGAAAAATATACAAAAACATATGAAAAATATAACAAAGACATTTCGTTTGCAAGAATATCAATTTCCGGATTAGCAGTAACCAGATCGTTAACAGAGATACGCATTCTCAATAAAGAGAAGTTAATAATCTTATTATTGATGGAATAGAATTATAAATAGGACGGTATTGTCTTGAGTTATAATTGGAAACTATGAGCCTTAGGAAAAGAGAAAAGGAGAATCAATTATATTTCTCATAATTTTCAATAAATACATAATTAGTTTTAATCCCCTCCTTTCCTCAAATGAATCAAATCTAAATTTTAAAATCAGAATATCCACTCCTTTGGAACCACTATTGTCAAGTGGTTCCAAATTTGAGAAGGTTAGCGAACCTTTTTTTGACTTTTCTCAATAGCAGAAATATATTTGAAATTTATTTCAAACGGTTCTATTATAAATACTATTATAAATAGTAAATACAATTAAAATTTATTTACTATTTACAATAATCGATTTACTATTCACCATAATCCATTTACTATGCAAAAATTTGTCCATACCTGGCACCATCATTAGTCGTCCTTTCGCCGTTTCCAGACAAGTACCTCTCGTTTGTATGGTACCTATCTTGTTGCGTCCTGGCACCTGACAGCCGTTGCAGCCCAAGTTCCTTAAACCTGTCAGCGACGTACCTTTGCGTGGAGGGTGCATCGGGCAACGTGGCGAAACGCGCGTTGTATTCATTCGCGACTGGTGTGGAGCTGGGCCGGTCAGCGTACTTGGCCGGACAGGCGTCGATGGTGGAGTAACGGCGCGGTTGGTCGACCAGGATGCGCTCGCTGGACGAATAGCGTTGGTGCACCACTTCCGGCTTCGCGGCCGATAAGAAACGCTCGACCGCGAACCGCTCGTGCACCAGGTAACCCGATTCGTCCTTCGGCTCGGCGAGCAACCGTTCCAGCGAGGCGAATCGGATGTCCTTGGTGGCCGGAATCGGCGAAGTCGGTGCAGTACCAAAACAGTCGCGTCCGGCCGGGGAGCCACGCTCGGCCGGATATCCGGCCAGGCTCTGCGACGAAGCGTATTTGTCCGGACTGGGCGACAATGGCGGCGGGGGCACGAATCGTTCCCCAGGTGGCGCCGGCGACGGAGGAGAGGGAAAGGCGTCTGCCCCGAAGACCTGGTGCTGCTGATGCTGCTGCGAAACCACGCAGGCGTTCGCGTATTCGTTCCCCTGGCCAAATTGCTGCTGAAAGCGCTCCGCCGTGTCCGACGTTTGTTTCTCGCCGGGGCACAAGTTGTCCGGACAGTGAGACTGTTTGTTCAACAATGAAAAGATTAACATTTTATTGATGATTGAATTAAAGATTGCACAGAGAGAATATACCGTGTTTACTACACTGATTATAAGTATAGTAACCAGATACTGCGAAAAATTGGTATTTAAATTTGAGGAAATGTGTGTTTAAATGTATTTAAACTACACGGTTTATAATTTGGAGGAACTAAAAATTTCTCATTTTAAATACATGAGAATTATACGTCATAAAACCCATTTCCTCAAATTTGGGAGGAAAGCTCGGTTCAAAATTCTACAACAGCATTTGTCATGAATGAAGTATTAAAGTACTTTTTTTTCTGTGTGCTGGGCCCGGCAGCTTGGTACCAGGGCACCGTAGTTTGGCTGCTGCGGTTCGTGGTAACATTCACCACCGGTCGAAGGCGCTGCTGATACAGCGCCTGAATTATTTGAATTGGGTATAGGGGACGAGGACTGACCATACTGCACGCTAGGCAGCTGGTGCAACAGGAGACGTTCTCTTCGGCCATAGTCGTCGTCTGTCGGCATCCTGCTGGCCCTCGGCCCGCTGTCAGGACATCTGAAAATGCAATAATAAAATTTGTTATTATAAAAAACATATTTTGTTAAAGTTTATCATTAAACCAAGAAGATTAATCTTAAGGTTTTAATGTTAATTATTCAAGTGACTCTCAAAATTAAAATTCTTCATCTGGCCTTCTTGATTTTTTTTTTTTTTTTTTTATATGCTGCGAAAAAAGAATAAATTTGTATGTGCAATGTAAAAATAAGTCTCCAAAAAGGTGTACTTGAGTTATATGTATTTATAAAAGAAGAATATTATTCACGAAAAAAGAATTAGTCTTTGCAGTCAGAGTAAAGAAAACTTTTTCGAGACTCGTTTCCTGAATATACGCAAATACATTGCGAAATTGTTTGCAATTGTCCAACGTTGAAATGCATTAACAAAGGTTTAATATGGCAATTTCATATACTGTTGCTGTGAATGGCAGCACCGTCATACGAATGCTAGCAAACGAAGTAATTCTTAACATGTTATTTCTATACGTGTAGTAAGTGGATTATCCTTGTGATAAATGGATTCTACTATTTATACAAATAATCCACTTATTTTAAAAATAATACTATTGTAATAAACGGATTCTTTAAAAACTAGCAATTCTTTCAATGCAAATTGATGTAACTCTGAGTCGTGTCAAATTTCACAACATTAGTCCTCGTCCCTAATTTTTCGATGATCCCTAAACGATTCGAAATTCCGACCGAACATATTCGCCCGCGATATTTCCTTAAACGTCACATCATTAATTGGCTCGATTAATTAATATATACGAATGATGAGGTGCATCCGACTGGTAAATGCGTGTTCCAAACGCTCGGATTTCGATTTGACATTTATGTCCGGCGGAAATTTGTTTACCAGTTGAACATTTTTGAGTTTGGCGGCTGTATCTGTCGATGACGGCTTTAATTGATGCGAACGAAAATCCGGCAAGGGCGCGGCTGTCGTTTCGAAGCGAGCGCCATGTAAAGGATATTTGAGAGCGTCTACGGTAGCGAGACTGTTCCTTTAAATTTTGCTTACATGACATAACCAAACGAATTTAAAAGCACACACGTGTACACATTATCTTGCACACGCTCGCTTCTATATGTTTGCGTTGAAAGAGAAAAGGAGTAATTGCATACGATCTACTTTGAAAACTTTAATGAGATCGTGCAACGACTTCAATATTCTGCAAAGTCATAAGAGACTACGCGCTGTTTCTAATAAGGCCGCTCTTAATTAAAATTACCGTCGTCCGTTAACCGGGAGACTGTTTCCGTGCATGATATTTTCGCGGCATCTGTCCTTTCGATTACAACCTTTACGTAGCAATCGTCATTTTTGCGACAAAGCTCCCAGCGTCTCGCGTCCGAAACCGCTCGGCAACGTGCCACGAGTAACGTCTCAATTACGTGTTAGACGTTCCGCACGTTCACAATATACGAGGGTAGATTTTTCATTGTGTGTTAATAAATCGTTGAAAATTAACGAAAGTGCAAATTTGGTACTGAAGGTATTTTAATAGGGTTTTAATGGGATTGTTGATTAAGATGATAACATATTTATTTACAATGGTAGATTCATCAATATTATTTTGCATCAAAATATAAAATTTTGAGAGAAACTCACTTAGGAATAAGGTCTGGGAGATTCAAACAAATCATTTGGTTGAATTCCTTTAGTTATATACCAAATGACTTAAGCAGAGACATTTTTTGTCTCTACTGTTTGTCTTTACTGTTTTGTCTCTACTATTTTTTGTCTGTACTGAATTTTTTTGGAACAAGACTATTTAATAAATGAATGTAATTGAAGATTAAACCTAAAGATGAAGATGAAAACTAAATTTGTGATTCAGGGTCCCTTAGGCTGGCACCCTTGAATAGCGTACCATTGAATCGGCCCTGTGAAGTCAACGTTCAAAGACTGACATTTATTATTGTAATTAAGTTACTCTAACAAATAATCAAATTACCAACTAACATTCTTTAGTCACTCTCAATCTGGTACGTTCACTTTACTTTGAACAAACTTTTTTTACATTTTTTTTCCCTGGTAAACAAGTTTTCTGCTCTCCTTTTCGTAGAATTTTTTTCGGGCAGAAACTTCGTTTTTACATTCTCAATCCGTAGTCGATTGATCGCACACTTCACGATTGCTAATTGTGTACACACCGATGACGACAGTTTGCGCTCGGATCAACTGCGCGATTTCAAACGAATGAATTATTAATAGCACAACGCGCATTCGATTCTTGATAAGAGTCGCGGAGTGCCATTCATTATTTAGCGAAAGTATGAAATGCGCGCGACTGACATTGCGAATGATTGTAATGAGTCAAAGTGACGAGATTTGGTCTCGGTGGTCGGCTGGCAAAAAGCTCGACCTCGAACAATGTTCTGCATGGCAATTTGCCGATCGACTGGGGTGGAATAGTGGAAAGGAGGGGCGCCAGGACTCATCGACTTTTGAACTGAGAGCAGCCATTGCCGCTGCACTTGTCAACTTTACGTTTAATTGGATACGCGTGATTTTGATCCGTCGTAACTAGTTATCGCTGGATTAGTTTTCGCCATTGCGCCGTTTCGGTCGAGTTGCTCATTACTTAACCCTTTCATCAATACGCTGGGGCATTTCATGTCCAGTGAAATCAGGCAGTCACTTTTTTCTTTCTTTTTTTTTTTAATTTATACTTGCAAAAAGTTCTTGACAACATTTTAGAAACCTTGATTGCGAAATGAATTTGTCGAGTCAACAAGATACTTTTTTTTATAATATATACTTCTCAGTGTAGGTTGAAAAGAGGACGAGTGGATGAAGGAGTTTAAATTCTAAAATTGACGCAAAAATCATATTGTTGTCGAAAAATTGTATTGTATTGTATAAAAAAAGATTTCTTTTTTTAATTTAAAAAGAAACATTAAATTTCATGACATCCAAACAAACTTTTGTCAACCTTAATTATTATCATTTTGGTAAAGTAGAAATTTATGTCAATTTTTCCACTTAGTCCTAATTTTAAAGAAGTTTTTTTTTTCAATTATGTTACAGATAAAATATTAAAGTTGGAGCTATATATTATTTTGAGGTAAGTGGTACAAAATTTTAAAAACGATAACTCAACACAAGAAGAATGTGTTTGTAGCAACTAGATGTCACAACTTGTCAAATAATAGCTATTTAAGATGAATGAAAAGCGTAAATGGTTTTCCGTCAACATTTTAAGAAGGTATAATGATCAGAAGTAGATAATCTATATTATTTAACGTTGTTTAGAAATTATTTAATAAAAAAAATGTATTAATTGTTAGTACTATCTATGAAAGTAAGTTTGATCCATTAACAACAAGTGGATTTTTGTTTTAAAGAATATTTCTTTTCGAGTAGAATTCATTTGAGAACAGAAAAACTCTCTTGCAAATTATTGTCTGTATATGAATTTTCAAGAGTATTTTAAGTACAGCTACTTTAAATAGCGTTTGCAAAACACATTGCCGTTAATGAGAAATTTTATAGGCAAAGGAATATTTGCTCGAATCGACTGAATATTTGATTGCTATTCCACCAACTGAATATTTCAAATAAATCAACACTTTATAATTTTGTTCTGAGGCTTTAGTTCAAACGAATTAATCTTGTGTCGCTTCGGTAAAATTGTTTAATTTGTCAACTGGTGAAATAATTCTTCAAAACATATATACCTCCAAGTGAAATAAAGTTACGACCAAACATATCTGATGACATCCACGTAGAAAAGGAAACCGAAGAAAATGAAACTGAAACGGGGACACCGGAGAACTCATCGTTACACACCGAGAGAAAAATCATCTAATTATTTCAACTATTTTTTTTCTTTTTTTTCTTTTACAACTACAAATTCCAGTTAATGAAACCAAAATACCACGGTTATTACTAAAATAAATTAAAAATTTATTTTATATCCTTTCAATTGATTTGATACATCTTTTTACTTTCTGTTAAAAATGTTACAGTCTTGTTGCAATGTAAATTCTGTTTCAGTCGAACATAATTTAAACAAAATTATAATTAATTTGTTTCAAGGTTTAACTTTTCAAGTCTATGCACGTTTCACCATTGAATCAACAATGTAAAAACCAGTCCCATTTTTGTAAACCATGACACATTCTGAAGATGTCAAACGTTAGAAACGCGCGCGCAGCCCCAATTCCCCTGACGTTGGCGCGAAAGTTTAAAATCAAGATCAACATTCGGAAACGACGTGGCGAAGTCAGCGCGCCCAAAAGGGCGCGCTCCGCTCATTCCGTACAATTAAATGATCGCGAGCAAACATATCAAAGCTCGAGGAAAGACGCTCGCTCGCGATGTAAACAGCCGCAAAATGGAATTGGCGTGAAAGCGGGGCGCGTGCGTTCGCCCCGGTTGCCGGAACGGTCTTAAGGCGCGCAAATATTGTCCCAACTTCATAATTTCATTATAATCTTCCAAAGCGATCAAACGAATGGTGTCCCGGGCATTTTGCCATTGTCCACGGCGCGGCGATTGCAATTTAATTTGTCGCCGCGCAATGAATTATTTGCCGACAAATAGAGCCGGCAAAAATAATGCGGGCTTTTTATAGCGCGCGGCCCGGCAACATCGGCGCTTTTTCACGCGTGTCCTTTCATTCGGCCGGCTTTAATTTGACTTTTTATTTAGCGCGCTTGCCACAAAGAACATGGTCAACCTCTTGTGTACGTTTATGAAAACTGGGTCGACTGTTTTCGCTCACCTTGTTGCGAGGCGAAAGCGCCGCCCCTCCCCTCCAGCCCCCTCTCGCGCTCCTGCCAGCGCCCCCTACCCCGCGGCAGCCTTCCGACCTCCCCCGGCTGAAAGCCGGCGGCGTTGCGTCACCGCGGCGTTCAATGCGTGCGGTGCCTCCGTGGCATCAATAATCATTATTACCGGCGATTGTTGCCGCGGCTTTGGCTCGGCGAAGATAAAGCAGCGGCGGCCCGCGAGCCGCGCAATGCGAGAAACTCGGCCGCCAAGCCAATTTCCATTCCCGCTTCCGATACGCCAGCTAAATTATAGGTAGGTCTTCCATAACTGAACCGCATAAATCGGCAGATCGAACCGGCCGATTCGGGACAGCGTTTATGCGACTCGCGTCCGTTGGTTCGCTGTAACAAATCATTGATATACAATTGCGGATTTGCGGTGGCGAGTGCGATGACTGTTGAATTTTGCGTAAACCCTTGGCAAAGTTGATGGGCCGGTGGTTGCGAAAGAATCAGACGGGTGGTCGGGTATTGATTGATGGACGAATAATGAATTTGCGACGGGAAGGGGTAGGGGGGATGAACTCTGGGGTTAGTGGGATTCGAAATTATGGGAACGGGTTTGATAAAGGGTTATATTATGGATGTCATCTTCGGTTAGTAAAGTGCACGTTTGTTTATACACTGACTGAGAGAATTAAATAGTACACGTAAAGAAATAAGTCAGCAAAAAGTTATTGATGTTATGAGCAAATTTTATGACCGCAATGTCAACCGAGTAAATTTATCCTGATCTATTAGTGAAATTATGTTTAAATTATGAAACAATACATTCACACAGTTTTCACTTAATTTTTGAATTTTTTTGTTGGACTAAAACAATTGGTATTAATTACAAAGTAAAAATAAGAATATATAAGTACTTGGAATACTTCCGTGATTTAAACATAAATGCAAATCGAAAAATTGCTTCAGAAGAAGAAAAAATGTTTATTTTATTGCAAATAACGTTGGTAAAGAATTCATGCATTTGATATTTGCTCACCGCAAATCGTGCACGTGAGTATTATTGGTATATGAATTAATACAACAAACATACCTTATATAAAATCATTTGAAACTTTGAAAATAATACGGGTCATCCACACAGTTAATTGAACAACGAATTATAATGCTTTTTTCCATTTTAATAATGTTTATAATTTATAATCAATAGTACACAAGTTTAACTTTTATAAACAAATTATATTCACGTATTTAATTAATAGAAAATTAATAAATTTTCATATGGTAGAATACAAAGTTCCAATTACAAATTATGCTTGACCATCGAATTCCTCGCAATGCTAATACATCTTCACATTACGTAATATTATTAATACACTTGCTACAATGTTGATTCAATTTCTCATTTCAATAATGAATACGCAAAAGCATTTAATTTAACTACCTTTCTCTTAACGTGGTTAGTATGGTGATCTTTTCGAAAAAAAAAATGAGCTCTCAAGAAAATATCAAAAATGATTACATTTTATTGCATCATAGACTTTTTTTAAAAAATAAGACTTATGAAGAAAAAAATTGTGATTTTTATTCACATCAAATTTCGATAACACTTACTTTTTTTTATCAAAAGTATTTGAAAAATCGCCATTTTATTTAGAAACTTGCGCGCAGAAGCCCGACGGATTTCGTCGCGGTAACGAAAGTGATAAATCCAATGCGAACGAGCGCGCAACGGGACGGCGAAAAATTCGTAAGCACGATAATTGGATTTCCACTTGACACAAATTTTCGATTGTCATTTTGCCAGCGGCTCGCGCTGGGTAAGAAGCGCCGTCGAGTGCACGCCGTGCAATTAAATGCAACGTGTAACGGGAAGTGCAGAGCTACTTCCGACCCGCCAGCGGAATATCGCGGCCGAGTGTAATAAATAATTCGTCGGCTCCTCCGCGCCCTTTATCACGAAGCGCAAACCGCCGGCTTTGCGCCCCGCTCGGCCCTTTTCACGCCGTCGACTGGAGCATCCCCGCGGACACGTGACATCTGTCGCGCGCATTAATGCCGTGATTTTAATACAAGTAATTAATGCCGAGTCGCCGTGTCACCGCGAACGCAACAAACGATCAACATATCCGCCCGTCGCAAGAAATGGACGACCTCTGTGTTTCGTTGGTGATGTAAAAGCTACTCTGAGAAAAGTTGATTATTGTTTTGGAAAATTTATTACAGAATTAGAGGGGTTAGTATTTTTTAATAAAGTTTACTGTTGACGATGTTTGCGAGTTGATAATAGAATTACGAAAATTTGCATATTTTATTCTAAGATCCTTATTACACCGAGAGAAATTAATTGCAACAATTTACTATGAGGTAGGATGTAAAAAAATCATGATAAATTACGTGCATATGACACAACAGCAAGAATTATGATGTATTGTAAAATCCTGTAAAATCCTTACAACGATTGCTGTGTTCATAAGAAATTGTAAAATATATAATAAACAAGTCATATCACATAAATTATAATTAATAAATAAAAAATTACTGATCTTTAGTTAAGTTTTCATAAAGTATCATTGAAGATAGTTTTACATTTTAAAAATTTTCTATACTTTTTTGTCAATGCTTTAAACGTTTTCATTAGTGTAAAAAATAATTGTTTTTGTTTAAAAGTATACCTTGCAGAATAAATTGCAGTTAGAATAATTAAATTCTTTACCTTTGTATGAATTTAAACTAAGTACACTTTTTTGACTGTGAAAAAGTTTTAATAGGTACTCCCGTTTTATTACCAATAGATATGAATCTAACTAATGTGAAATTCTTTTTTATGCTTAAACATCGTGATTTCTTCAACAATTGAACCTCCTTTGACCCGAGACTGAAATTCTCAACGCAGTGAAAACTACTTTAAATGCCCGACATCAAGATGCCTAACATCAATCATGAACGCTAATATGCGAGAATCAAATGTTTCCGACTAGTGTCAGGCACGGTAACGTTAGGCACTTTGGAAGGTTCTCATGCGATATCAACTAGCTGACCGATCTATGACGATTACCGTTATTTAAGATTATTTCAATCAAATTAAATCAGCCGTGCACGAGAAAACATTTAAATGATGCAAGAAAACATTTAAATTCCGTTGATTAATTCATAACATAGCTCGACAATGGAAGTTACATTTTAAAATGTAACGCGTTACCATTAACTTTTGAGACTTACGATACTTACTGTTATTTTTAAAACTTAGTTTCAAAAAATAACTTGTTACCTTTATCGTTACTTGATGTTAAAAAATATAACGCGATTACGTTTCTATAATTATGGAAAAAATGTAACTTCAGCGTTATTGTTTTACAAAAATTGTAACATTTTTCAGAAACAAGTTGTAACATTACTTGCAATATCTAAGATATTTGTTGTCAAAAGTAACTCGTTATTGTTATCGTTACTTATTCTTAAAAAATGCAAGGCGTTAACATTATTCACTAAAACAGTAACTCTTTATCATTGAGTTTTTTTTTTTTTAATTATTTTAAGTATTGAAAACTTGATTAACTGAGTGTAATAAATGCATATTAATTACTTCATATAAATAAAAATTTGTTTCTGTTAAATTTATATTCCATTTTTTCTGTGTTTTTCTTGATTTAAGTCCCTCATGCATTCCGTATAAAAAACCACTTGAATGTGAATCCCATTTGATTCCAATCTACTTTTTTGATACAAGTGAAATAATTTGCTTCCAACGTCAATATGTAGAGAATAATTTTATTTATTTTTCGATAATAAAAATAGATGAGTTTATGAAAGTGGAGTAAATTCTTTCTGTTTTCAACCTTGCTAACGTGAATCTAAAGTAAGTGTAATTTTACATACAAAAGTATGATCTCGCTTTTATATGATTCTACGTTGATTCGATTTAGATCTGACTTCCTTTTGGAGTTTTAGAACTGGAAGTAGATTTAAATTAAATCTACGTTAAATTTACCTTGAATCCAAATCCAAATCTCTTATTTCGGAAATTTATTTCCACGAAGTGAAACAGTGATCATTTGTATTTCATTCTACATAAAAAATAATGTCTTTAGAAAGATTTTTTTTTTTTCCAATAAATCTTGTGACTTGAGAGCCATTAACTAAATGACCTTTTTTTCATAAAATATAATTCTCACGTACTGTTCGCAATGCAAATAATTTGTCAAGGAAGGGAACTTTGCAATTAATCATCGAGATTGTTGTTTAAATAGAATGTTTATTCCTCAACAGAATCGCGAGCTTCGCAAAGGACACAACGTGTTTAACTAATCTCATGCTAATAATGCAAGTCTTGAACACGACCGTGGGCGGAAGCTGCTATAATTTTATTCGGAGGCGGAGGCCCGTCTCGTGCAACTAGCTGAACACTTAGTGACAAATGCAGGACAAGCGAAAGGAACTTTCGCGGTTGAAAAATCGTGCGGAAGAAAAAAAAGGTTTCGCCGGAATGCGTTAATGCAATTAGAAATAATAATCTTAAGCTAATGTTATATTGCTTTTTGAATAAATTGTGTTGCAGTGAAATAATATTTTAATTATTGTCACTAAAAACTAACGTGTAACCTAGCTTGGGAGAAACAGAACAGAAATGACAGTAATGAAGAACTGTATTTATAACTATATTTATGGCAACATTCATCATGTCGCTAAGTTTATAATGCATTATGGAATACAGAATTTACGAAATTAAAGTTGTGGTTAAGTGGAATGTAGGTAAGATTGAGAGTAAAATATTGTCGTGAAATTTTTATAACAAAAAGGCAAATAAAAAATTCTATTAAGAAAAGTTTCGTTGCAATATTTGCATTGTTATTGATTTTCTGATGTTGAATGAACATCAGCAAATATTTTGGATTGATGTGATGTTTTCCATACATTCATTTCAATGCTGAATTCTTAGAAACCTTTTTTGTGAACAACTTTTTTTCAAATTTAAAAGTGATTATTACAGTAGTAACGAAATTCACTTTATATTATAGGAAACATAACAATCGATTCGGACCAAATTGAATGTAACACTCGTTTAGATCTAATATCAGTTTGTGGTCGTCCCAGCAAAATATTATTTTCTATATAACTTCGTCATTCTTATTACTCAACTATGAAATAAATTTTCAAATTTAAACATTTTTACGTAATTGACTTGGCGAAGAAGGATAAAAAGAGGAGAAGAGAAAAAAGAGATAAAAAAAAAAGTATCGCACAACCTTAACCCCGTTCCGTTGAATAATTCAATACAATTTCGCGTGAAATAAAGCTGTGAGGGGTTGATTCATATATCTGACGAAATAAAATTTCGCAAGAATTCTTCTAATCCGTGAAACGATCGATGCGCGGAGAAATCCCATTCTTCGTAATGGTCGCCAACGAAAATAAAGACGTCATCCCGAAAGCCTCGTAAATACAATAAAAATCTCCGGACGACAGAATAGAAATAACACTTAACTTTTCTATATGTACGCTCGCGCCGAGCGAAGCGCGTAATCTTTTTATCATCGCGGCGGAAAGAAATGAACGGCAATTTCTTTCGTTCGGCGTTTGTGTCTCGAAATTGTAACAGTCCCTTTTTCGACGCGGAAATTATTCGCCAATTATCAAATTCTTCAAGCAATTTAGGAAAAAAAAAAGAACAAAAGAACTGGATTAAACAATAGTATAAACGATGCAGTGGAACAAATTCTTTATCTCGTTTGTGTTAACAAACGAAAATTTAAATAAAATTATATTTGTATGTAAAAGTTTATATTTTTTATCTTTGGATATATATTTTATATTTGTATATTAATATTATATATTTGAATTTTCTTTTCAAAATGTATCGCGTTACCGCTGAATTACTTGATCTTAAAAGTAATTCTTTACCGTTACTGTTACTTGTTACAAAAAGTTTTATCGTCGGCTCAGATATGGCCCTGATGACATAAATTTTCTTAATCAGGGCCATATTAATGACGTATCGATTTCCGCTATATTGATTTTTGATATTTTTCATAAATAGTGTAACATTTTTACGTAACGCGTTACTTGTAAAAATATTATATTCTGAGTTATTTGCATTTTAGAAAAACTTGTTACTGTTACAGTAAAAATATGTAAAACGTTACCATTACCGTAATTTGCCTTGAAAAATAAAACAAAGTTACTGCGACAAAAAATGTAACGTTTTTGAATAACGCATCACTTGTAACGACGTTATTTCCACTGTCAAATTGATATCCTTTTTTTATCGATTTTGATTTGATTGAAAAGTTAGAAATCGAAAGAACAGTGACCCGAAACAGAAACAATGACACTCATTTGCCAAAAGATAGTTTCCCGAGCACTCAGAAATGCTAACAGTTTTGAACGATACGTCCTTCAACATTAAGTCTGGGAATCCGGAGCGTTGTTCAACATACGAATGTGTTTTTATAAAACGTTGGCGAATGAATAATGAAACGGCGCCGTAAATTACCTGTTCTGTTGTTCGTCGACAATGGCGGAGACGAGAGTTTCTAGTCTTTGGCCGAGATAACGGGGTTGTTCGCCCCGTCGCGGTGCTCACCGGCCCTTCAACCGCTCCAAGGCGGCCAGGCCCTGCTTCGCCGCTTTCCAGCCGCAGTCGCTCTGATCAGCACCGCACCTGGCCTGCTCGGCCAACTCCGCGCGGACGCTGTTTTCGTCGTTCGACGTGCTTTTGCAATCTTCCTTTGGATTATGCATACCAAGATCTCTGTAAAATCAAACAAGCCGATCAATGTTTAACGCTGCTCATCTCTCGGTTTAACATACATTGAAAAATATACTACCTTGGATCAAGTATAAGCATGTTATATACTTCATTCAAGGACCACGTCGTTGATTCATGTTTATTATGATTATTTATTTAGAAGAAATGCAATTGTCCTTTCTCTTTTTAAAAATTATAAAGTTACTTTTTTTTTCATTTCATACGACATCAAACTCAATTTGTCAAGATAAATAATTCACGAATCAACCAATAAATATCAGAATTTGAACATTCTTCTTAACTTAAGAAAGTTTCTTTTCAAAAAATGTCAAAGTAGATTTTATCTTGTATCAGGAAATTTTTATTACATGTGTATGACTGTCGAAAAAACAATTGTTTCAACATCAAAATAGCTTTGTAAAAAAAAAAAAAAAAAAAAAAAAAAAAAAAAAAAAAAATAACCGGTCTCATAAAAAAAAAAAAAAAAAAAAAAAAAAAAAAAAGTGTAAGAAAAAGAGACAAGCGGAAAAACGAAAAAAAAACAAAACAGCTGAAACAGAAAACAGATGGTGAAGATAAAGCACTAATAGTATCAGGAGTAGACAGAACGAAGTCACTAAGCTAGCAACAGAGCAGAGAGTAGAATCATATGTACAATGAAAACGGAGGG
>JABFOV010001832.1:0-22794 GCA_022817685.1 Aradophagus sp. ZL-2020 | reverse complement strand
TAGACGTATAAAAAGCGATTGAAAAGCTAATAGAAAGTGGAAGAGTGAATTGATTAGGTTGAATTTATTACGAAGTGCAGCTCACACAATACACAAGCGTCTGTAGAGGGGGGTGAGGGGGGAGGAGGGGTGAGTTGTTGTGGTATAATGTTGTGATTTTTTTGTTGTTGTTTTTTTTTTTTGTTTTGTTTTTTTTTTTTTTTTTTTTTTTTTTTTCGTTTAGCTGTAAATAAAGCAAAAAAACACTACGAGAGGTGAGGAAAAGGAAAAAGACAAGAGATGTTGGGACGGCGATACCCTCGCGACCCTAACCCTCAGAGTATCCCATATGCAGCGAGCCTGCCACTCACTCGCCGGGTTTAGTCATACTAAAATTCCTTCAGGGACTTTTCGATCTCTCCCGATCGTCATCAGTGGGCGATGGGAAGAAGCGTTGGAATTCCTAAATTCTTTCTTACCGCTCCCACACGGCTCACTTTGTCGTATTTCGCACATTCCAAACAAATAAACAAAACAATAATTGATTGGTTCATTGCGTTTTTTCAGACCCGTTCAGTAGGCCGTCTGAGCAGCAGATTGAAATCAATTCCAAAAGTCTGTGCTTCAGTTGAAATACATTTCATAAATTAGAGTTATATTCTACGGAGAATCATCGAGAATTTGCATTTCACGATTCCCAAATATTTGACGAGTATCAGATTTGTATAATAAAAGGCTCGTCCGTCGAGTGTCGCCACCTTGCGACGAAAATGTGACGCCGCAATTATTTCGTCGAAGCCAAACTATCCCGTACCTTCAAAGCTTCTTTCATTGACTTCTCTTGGTTCCTCTTTTCGCCTCACCGACGCCTTGAGTGTGCAAAAAAACATAACATCTGGAATTTTCTCGGTCGTCGACGAATCATGCAAACTCACGGGTAAAAAGTTAGATAACATTTTTTACTTACCGGCGATCGTTTTAACAACAGTTAATAAGGATGCATTGTAAGAATCTACGGCCGCGATTAATACTACGTTTAAGTTAAGTAATCACATTTTGAATGTAATTTCGTCAAATCTTTTACATCCCTTCAATTTGCTTTTTCTTCAACAAGCAAGACTGTACTTTTTTATCTCTCAAATGAAATATAATATTTCGATTAAAAGACCATATTTGTATATTGTACACTATAATATACTTTCTCTTTCGTCCCAAGTAAATATCATAAGTATATAAATATCATGACATTAATTTTCATTGGCGAAAAAAAAGTTATTCAATCGTTCTGAATACCGTGTGGATATCATGTTCAGTTACAGTGTGACGAAGAACAAATGTCGTATTGTTGTCACACAGTTAATCAGTTGTTTTAACATCGCTGGATCGGCGAATGCAGCGAGGAAAACAAGCAACTATGTACCTTGGACTTTTCTCGTTACTTGCCGCGATCTCAGCTGAGAGTTGCCGAACGGGCCTGACGTAGGTGCGCGTATGTCGCTCGCAAGGGCGGGACGGCTGTTTAATGGGGCGCGGATGCGCGCACGTGGGGGTGTCGCATTCAGCGGAGTGATCGATCACGGGTTATCCACCCTTAGTCTGTTGTAATACTTCGTACCGCGTACGCGCTTGAGCGTGCCGTACCTACACACTCACGCAGTTTCGACTCGTAGATGATGATGATGATTCACTTTCATACAGCGTGACAACTGTGAAAAAGATGCTTGTAACGTTAATCAATAATCGAATTGCTTTCTCCGTGTCATAGTAAAAAGAAAAAAAAAGACCCCGAACGTGTTAGTTTATAGGTATTGATTTACCGGATTAGATTTTTCGAACTGTATACTCCGGCCGAGCTGGGCAAATAACGGAGCATTTTGGAATCCTTCGAATGTTTCTATTTTAATACTTTTAATCAATTTTCAGTTACTCTTGTAACGTTAAAAATGGCCCTGGTGATTTTTACGAAAGTGAGAATTTTTCTCTCGATGAAATTATTAATAGAAGATATTGGTGCAAAAATTAAGTCGTCAAACCTTCAATTTTATTTACAATTCACGAGAGAGACGATTTCTGTTTTTTTTTTTTTCTTTTTTTTTAAGTTTTAAATTTAATTTAAAATCAGATAGTTTTGCGACTGTTGTTTTCGTTATTGAAATTTTAATGTTAACGCGCCAGAATATTTTTTCTTTTAGGATCAATTAAATTTTTTTGTTGTGCCTTATTTTATTGAAAGCTAAGTTGAATTTACTGAAAAACTTGATTTTTTTCTCCCAACGCAGAAAACTTGTATTTAAATGGAAAAAAAGTGAAATAAAATAATTTAGGTTATACGGTTGATAAATTTTCATGTCTGTGTAATGTTAACATGAATATAATGCAGTAGTAAAGTGGAATATAAAAACTCGTCGAATAAAGGCATTAACGCAGACTCGGCCAATCCGTGAAGTCGTGGTTTTCTTCCCGGGCAAGTGAGATGAATAATATTGGCGTGATGTAGATAAATCAAAGAAACATATAAATTGTCAAGTGTCGAGCACAGAAACGGAGTTCAGCGAAATTGTGCGTTAATAAAATCTTTCATCGACTGTTAGCCCAGTAACATTCACAATTTGTCTTTTCAATTTGACAAATTCTTTTCCCCTTGGAAAACGATAACGCCTATAGTATAAATTCACGGCTGTGAAACAACGACTAACTCAAAGTGTAACGTTTGTGCAACTTTTTGATGCATAGCTCGGTGTGGAAGGAACCAAGATTCGTTGCTTGGCAAAGTTCGTTCTTCTTCAAAATAACATTATAATTATGCCGACTGAATAGTATGACAGTTGTGTATTTTTAATTCAAAATAAATGGTGCAAGGATAAATAAATATTAATTAATTCAATAAATATTTATTTTTTCAAATGGTTGTTTTTTCCGTATAAAACATAATTAAGATATTTTGGTTTATAAAAAAAATGTATTGAGCAATACTTTCAAATAATTTAAAATACGTTAATTTTCAAATTTAACGAAGTAAGTCATAACGAATTTGTTAATAATCATAAATACAATGCGTTGTTAAATTGTGTACTTTGCAACACATTTAGATCTCGAAGTCATCTCGTTACAAGTGCGTCTTGAAAAAGTGCCGGGTTTCGGTAATTCTACTCTTATAAGCGGATCGGTGTTCTGTTTCGTCAGATTGACAAATCACGTTGTAGTAACTGCGTGTATATGTGAGCGCAAAAAATGGGATGCGAGTATATCCTGGACCCGTTATTTTACATTAGTTTTATAGGTCAAGAAAATATAAAGTCGAGAAAAATCTTTGCGTTGATAAAATTAGCACTAGAAATATTACGTTTTAATTTTGATTAATTTAAGAAATTAATTTTAATAATTACTCGTAACGTTTCCTGTCGAAGAATTCTATTTAAATAGTATTCATTATTATTTAATTTACCAATAATTAATTTTAGCATTAACCATAATTAGCCACTTGAAATAATAACTGTTATGAAAAAAAAAAAAACTATTTTGAAAAATTAACGCTTTATGACGATATATATAGAGTTAATCGCTACTGATATTAGTGGTGCAATCATTAACATTCACAAAGATGGTTTAATGAATGCTGTAAAAGTTCGGCAGGAAATTTATTGTTTTCAGACACAGAATCATTTTTAAATATCGTTTTAATAACTTTTTACGCATCATTTTCATTGTTACCTCTATGTATCCTTATTAGCAATACACATACAATATTAAACAAACATAATTTATTTGAAAAAGAAGAAAAGAAATAGAATCATTATTGGAAAAAATTTTTGGAATGCATATACAAACACATTTACTGCTTGCAGAATATATGCACGGAAAAAATGTATCTTAATGGAAATAATAATAATGAATTATAGCAGGAAACCGGTATTATTAAGAAATAAATATATACGAAACAATAGTCAAGCAGTTATTTCTAAGATCAATATGTACATGGATAGACGGTTTTGTTGTTCCAAATACTAAATTTGCTATTCGAAGAACTTTCTTATTTTATATATCTTACTTTAACTACGTTTTACAACATTATTTTGTTTAGTGCAACTAAAAAAGTTTTTACAACCACTAGAAACACTGTAATACACTGGAAACATTTTGTTTCAGTTATTTATTTATTAGTTTTTAACAACATAAATTAAATATATTCTATATAATTTACAATTGTTAAAAATACTTTTCATTTACATTTCCAAATTTTTTCTGAATTCAAGAATCGTTGCTTTAATTATATTTTAAATAATATGATTAGTCCCGGCAGAAGTTATAATGAAAACAATATACGCTTGACTTTGATTTTCGCAGTACATTTATCAAACCGTATCTTACAACGATATATTGAATCAAAAAGCTAAATTGAAGATTCGTGCATCACTCCACAAGGAGCATAAAAACGACACTGATCACAAGATCAGACACTTGATAGCCATGAGTTAAATTATTCCGTATTCAATTTACGTCACGAAATGCCACGTCGATAAGATAAAGGTGCTCTCTATTTTTAATAGATATGCATTTTATTCGATTGTTCGAACGTACGGCGGGGGCATTTAAAATTCAGGAATGTACGCAAAAACTTTCTCCGGAGAATTATAAAAAAGAAATCTAAAATTAACGATTTTTCTCAAACCCTGTTACAGGAAAAAAAAAAAAAAAAAATGGATAGTTTCTCAAATCTTTAGCCTGCTTGTGTTTGTCGGATTAAGGTGACCACTGTCTGCTCTTCAACTCCCGCCCTCTCCTTTAATGCCATCAGTCGGGTATTACTTGAGACACAAAATACAGATTTTCATCAAGTTCATTCAACTGTTTCAAATTATTTCTGAAAGGTCTAAACGACTTTTCAAAACAATTAGAGACACATTACAAAGCAGTTTTTTTTTTTCTTGTTTTCTTCTTTTTGTCCAAAAATGCATATCATTTAGTTGTCAAAACATGTTTTACAGTTCTTAAAATAATTAAACATTTCAGATACGTCCTGTCATACGACACATGTAATTAATTTTCTTTCAAAACCAATGACAGTGATCGATTTCAATAACCGTGTAATGAAACGTTTTAAATGCCAGACGAAGAAAGACAAAAAGTCAACTTTTCCGCATTTTTTTATCATTACTTCCAAAAACACCATTGTTTGAGCTGTACAATAGATTCATTATACAAAATACCCAGCGCCTTTTTTTCTATCAAATTCTATAAACGTTTCATCAGTACAGTTAACGACATCGAAATTGTTTCGCGAAAAAATTCTCCTTTTATAAGATCACTCGAAAGAAACATCTTGCTTGATTTCAGGCATAATTAGTCAAGACTCAAAAACTGCACACTAATACCGACATCATTTATCATTCTCCACTAAAATATGTATCCAAACATCTTCTGACATTATTAACTGCTTATTTAGTATCTTCTCTTATACTCGGATATCGTTTTTGTCAATTCACAGCCGATCTTACTTGAATGATTATTTGACATAAGATCGGCTGTTTGGACAAGTCGACTATGACTCGGAAAACACCAATTCTAAGGTCATATATCTCGTGTGAAACATTTTCCTCCACGATCTCTTTCACTGACACAATGATTAGCTTCTTGAATTTCGTGTATTGTATTTTTATATGGCCACTCAACGCGTGGTTTTACCTGACCATCGAAACTAGTCCGTTCGATAATAAATCACGCAGCTAGATGTATCTGGCCAGGTTACGTACTACTCGAGGATCGTCAATAAGATCGTACGTGAAACGAGCGAATCCACTGCCCTTAAGGAACATCAACGTATTTCGGTCGTTAAGTTTGTCACGACAGCGCCGAGTTTCGAGCCGAGCGTTGGCCGGACTTGTCCGCAAAATTGAAGATGTTTGGAATTTCGCGAGCTATTATATCCAGAGCAATACTGCTATTTACGACGCATTGGTTGAAACAGTTTGAACCCGTTTTACTCGGAAAGCTTTAATTAGCCGGCTATTAAATATGAAATGCTGCTCTTGCAAAGTAACGACGCCAGTTTTTATTTACCTTTTTCATAACAACTGTCTTTTAATTACATTTCTCAAGTTTGTTGGATTTTATGCCGTTGGTTGTAAGGCCTTTTTTCTTCTTACGGATGATCAATTACTTGCCTGTTAATTAAAACTGTAAATTTACTTTCAGTGACAAATTTTAGGTTAAATATAAATTTATGTTTAATCGATGAATAATTTAGTTTGGAAAGTATTGCAAATCGGAAATGGCATGTTTTTCAGTCGTCTTGATAATAAAGTAAATTATTTTTTTTATCAGTATGCATTGATATGTATGCATTTGCATTAACATATACAAAAAAGAGTTGAAATCTGGGTTTTGATTACTTTTACTTTAATATGAACACTTTCTGTAAGACAATAACATTATATTAAAGTTTCATAAATTCTCATATATTGTTTCAAATTTTAGTATGGTTTATAAACTCAATTCAAGTACATTATGGAAATTAATATTCAAATATACTAATTCATATAAGTTATGAAATTAATAGTTTAAAGTGAATATACTCGTTATTGATGTATCTGAAACAGTATTCATATCTTACTGCACATTACATGTTTACTGCACATTACACATTTGTTGAATTGGTTTAAAAAATTACGAAGTGATTTTTGTTGTCGATAACTATGAAAAATCATTCAATAAAAGAGCAAATACTTTTCTCTAAAAAAAGAAAACGGAAAGAAAGGAAATTAACCTGAATCCGAAAATGTAATCCCTATCTAAAGGTATTTTTACCGTTCAGGTAAGAATTAGACAAAAAGTATTGTTCCATTCAGAACGGAATTAAATATAAATGAACATAATGTTATTAAAGAAAAATGTTTGCTTTAAAAATTAAAAGTTATTCCAGCTGGAATCTTACTATTAAGATAAATTTTGTTTTATTTAGAATTTTATGAAAAATAATAAAATCAGTGACTTAATTATCAAATTATTACATTCTAGTTAAAAAATGTTATTACAAGTTTTTATATAAAATTAAAAAAAAAATTGTGCCTTAATTTAAAAGTAATTTGTTTATCGTAAAATACAAAAAATCTTGTGAATATTGCTAAAGTATTAAACTGATCAACGAATACTTAACGAACTACTGCTTTAATTGAACTACCCTGCATCGTAATCAATTATAAACATAGATAATATAACGTCATCACACAACTATTCTTTGCACCTGTGACTTATTTTCATCACTTATAAATTGTCTCCCCGTCGGCACTGAGCGCCGGAACGAGCCATGTGACCCACTCGAGCATGCGTAGTTATCGCAAATGGTAAAAAAATTTCCACGCCAAGTAATAAGAAAACAAATGATTTATCAAACTGTTTGTCGTGTTTTATTTATCATTTAGTTTGCCAATCAAATCGCTGTTCATTTCAATTCAAAAAGTATGGCACGAAACGAAACTGACTGAAATTTCCATCGAATGTAAAACAGTTGTAAATGGAATATACGAAACTACCATGCACCGGCATACTTCTTACTAAGTGGATTCAAATAGTTATGTAATTTTTATAGACTTAACAAATTTGCACACTTAACAAGACTCTTTTCTTTGATTATTTGTCGCGTTTCTTTTCCGTTTGCCGCGGTATGTACAGAAAGAAAACACTGCATAGTCCTAATGATTCCGGTTTATATGCGGCGCGCAACAAATTAGCACGCTAATGAATTCTATTCTCCGATTCTATAGATGTACACACGCGCGTACCGATGCACGAATGAACCGTTGCTTTCCAGCTTTTTGTCGCATTTTCAAGCCAGTGCGTCGATACGACTTGCTTAGCATGAAATGCACTTTTTGATCCCGCAAAAATATTCAAATTATGATCTTACATTTCGCTTATTAATTGTTGCATCAGCTCGTTAAGTGATATTGTGCGCTCGTTTTGTTATTTAACCGTGCAACAACCGTTACTTTGAATTAAACTTGCTGTTTTTCATGCATTATGGTCACCTTTTGCAAAATGATGCCGCGCGCGTGCGTGACTTTTTCTTGTTTATTGCACCAACTATTAAGACAAAAGTTTTACACTAATCTTTATTGCGATTTCGGACGTTTTTATGTCGCAGCAAATCATGGCGCTTTGTTGAATAAAACAATCATTCCACCACTTGCTAATCTTCGGGATCCTGTGGCCTTGTTTTCTCGAACATTCAATTTTCCAAACCTTTTATCCGTGCCTTAAATGCGGTTATTAACATGCTGCCGCCCAGATAGCACGGGTTGTATTTGACGCTTCGAAAATCTCTTGAACCATCGTTTAAACACAATGCTACTTTTTCTCTGGAATTCCGTACCATAACCATAAACCTGTAGTAACCGTAACAAAAAGCCGTTTGACTTAGTGAACGTACTTTCGACCTTAATGTGTCTGTAAAGAAGTTAATTTCGCCCCCTTTTTTTCGACTTTTTTGCCTATTTGATTTACAACGGATCATAATTTAGCCCACTAAAGTGGAGTAAAATGTTCATGTCCTCTCTCTTGTCATAACGCTCAAGTTTCGAATGTAACGACCTGCAGTTTGTCGTGTAATATTAAAGACGTACGTTATTTCAATTTTTACATTCTCCTCTTCATAAAATCCTTTCAATAATCCTATCATTTACGGCGATTCATTGTTTGTTTACATTTTTTACTGCATCACAAATGTGCTTTTACGAACGCTCATTCACAATGCTCGTGACAATCAAATCTACCTTAGATTCGTCACAATTTAAACATCACTCGAAACCATCGACGGAATTTCCAGGTTCGTCACGTCGTTGCAACTAAATACAGAAAAATGTCGAAACAAACACAGAACGACGTGAACAAAAGCTAATCTGTTTGTGGCAATTAGAAAAGTTGGCCAGAAGAACGACTGAGTAACCAAAAACCAGTGCATCAGCGTACCATCGACAACAACAACAACAACAACAACAACAACAACAACAACAAAACAACAGCAACGTGCGCAAATTTAGCAATCGTGGCAGCAGGACTCAGACTGCGATCAGTGCGAAGAGAACTTTGCCGAGTACCTGCGCGGGGAAAGTGCGGAAAAGGGTGGCGGGCGAAGGAAAGGCAAGAAAACCAAGGGGAGGAAAAAAAGAAGAAAGAAGAAAAGTCGAGGGAAGGAAAAAAGAAGAGCGACGGAGATAGGTCGGGAGTGTGGGTGCGAGAGAGAGAGAGAGAGAGAGAGAGAGAGAGAGAGAGAGAGAGAGAGACAGAGAGAGGGAAAAGGTATAAAAGGTGGAAAAGGTACAAAAAGCCATAATTCTTAGCGTACCTCCAGCTCGAGGCGCTGGGAGTCGACTGAGGCGCATCGAGTCGGGCCAACTGAGAGCCCGCTCGGTCGACCAACTGGCTACGAAGGCGGCCGCGGTGGGGGTAGCGCCTCGACCGCCGCCTCGTGGTCACCGCGCGCACACGCTCGCTCACCGACACAGGGAGACACGGGCTCACGGACGCGGGCGGCCTAGTCGGGGCATGCGCGCTCGCGCGCGCTTCGCGATGGCGGAGCCCAGTGATTCGCGGGCCCGCCGTCGCGGCGCCAGGGTCGGGGGGCGTGGCCGGCGAGCATTGGCCGGCGCGCGTGGGCGTGGCCTGCCGGGCTCCCCACTCCCCACTGCCGGGGCCAAAAGCACGCTGATTGACAGTTAGCGAACGACTGCGAAGAGCGCAGCAACTGAACGCGACGCTCGTTCGTCTCAACAGGCCCGAGCCAAGTCCGAACGTCGTCCTCGCGGTGTTGGTCGGTCGCGGTCGCGCGGTTTCTGGGCAGTCAGGAGGAGCCGCTGGGAGGCCGGTTGCTGCGCCAGGTTGCTCGACGTCTCGAGAAGGCCTTGCGGCCAACGAGAACGCCCGGTTGAAACAGCGTCGTCGTCGTCGTCGTCGTCGTGGCGTGACGGGTCGCGGTGGCGAGGTTCGCATGTCGATAAGGTGCCGATTGGGAGCGGGAGCGCCGTGCGCCGCTCGCGGGTCTTCATAACGTTGTTGTTGTGTCATGCAGTGAACAGTGTGGCCCGGGAGGAGGGTACGTTGGTTTTCGGTCGATCGAAGAGAGCACGTGCTGCTGGCGCGCTATGCGGCCTCGTGGTTGCTGAACGGAGCAGGATGAGGAGCCGCGGCCACGTCGCCGGTCCGACCCTCTGCTGACGCCAGTGGCGCCCGCCTTTCGTCCGTTCCCGTGGAGTTGAAGTGCGCGGATCCGGATCAGTGACGCGTCGTCTTGGCGACGCGCGACCTACCGCTCAGCAGCAGCAGACCAACCGGTCGGAGGCCTCCGCTTCGGAGCAGAGGTCCGCTCAAGGGGACAAGAGGCCCGCGGTCGAAAAGTGTCGCCGAGCCGTACGGATTAGTGCGCGGAGTGTCTAGTGAGAGCAGTTGTCGAAGCTGTGGGAAAATATAGCCGCTACGGTGGCTCAGCACGCAGAGTTCCCCGGCGCGGCCAGGGCGTTCATGGCTCAGCCAAGGGTACGTTCCACTCGAGGGCGGAACTCCCAAGTCACGCATCGCCGATTCCTCCCTCCCCCTCTTTCTTTCTTTCTTCCTTCTTTTTTCTCTCTCGTTGCCTCGCCTCGCCACCCGCTTTTCACTCCGATTTCCTACCGCGCGTCACGACCGTCAATCCACTTTTCGGCCGAGCCGCGCGCTTTGCTTTTCATTCGTCTGTCGCACATTCTCATGCAACGCGATGCTGAAATTTCGTGCCACGAGTTACTGCTTTCTCGATTAATTGCCGACAAATATGCCGGTGCCGATCAGCTGGCGCTATTTCTAAACGCGACTTTACGGCTCGCTCGTACGATGGACAGTGGTAATCCGAGTAGCTCTGCTTCGCGCTCGAGATGTCGAGATCCGCTTGAATTGACGGAAAAAGTTGTTCGATCCGAGATTAGCCTTGCGATTCTCGCAGATTCTACTGTAAAAGCGCGCACGATGGAACGCTCGATGGTAGGGCGTTTTAATAAAAGATTATTTTCTTCGCCGATGACCGCACGTTTCAAGCTCGAAACCGCAGAATAACAGATGTACGGTGAAAAATTATATCACGTTTCGTTTATCGTTCTCATATGGAATTACATCGCATTGTAGCGCGCCGGTCGCAGCCCGAAGCCTGGTGCATTTTTAATTGCGCCGGCGATTTTGTATTTCAAATTACTTTTAGCATTGTACCGGCACGAATGTTTTTGTGCTCGTTTCATCGTGTTTGTAATGAATGTTGAATGCTCGCGTTATAACGCAACTTATATTCTTTACATAATTTTCTCTTTTTCACAAAATGTTTACCCGAATATCTTTTTTCATTTTTGTCTGCATTTTTTGTGGCACTATTTTCTTACGAAAATTAAAATTCAAAATTATCGAAATTTCTTGTTTCTGCTTTTGTTTACATATTACATTTCATGCTTTTACTATAATACGTTATTTTTGTTTTGAAATCTTTTATCACACCTGAAATAAATTTGGCGTATTTGTTTTCCATGCATTTAGAATATTGCTGTAAAATTTTAAAAAATTGTTAATTAGCGTTAATAAAATTTTATTGCAGTTCAATGATTATAACACTTAGAGACAGTTTTGAAATGTTCTGTGACCATTGACTGTATTTTCCTACAATGAGGAGAGTTATAAAATAAGGTCAGCAACAATTGGAAAAGTTATTTAAATAAAATGCCGGGAACAAAGAACGTAAAACAAATAAATTTGAAGGAAACATGCTTTAAAATGTGCTCATAAAGGGATTTTGAAAAGAATGTTATTGTATTGAGATAGTTCGGGTCGACCATTGGCCTTTCGGGGCTTCATCCGTCCGTCGGCTACCGAGCGGAGTCGTTCGTTCAGCTTAAATTAGAAACATTTGTCGAAAATTCATGAAAGTTAGAAACTACATTCCAACATTCCGTTATATTTAAGCTCGAGAATTAAGCCAGTATATTTCACACTTCTTATTTTCGTTTTTCTTTACTTTTTCATTTCTGGTATTATATTTATACCATCGGATAAATCCTCATATTTTTGTCATTTATTCAATTCAGTAAGTACAAAAGGAAACAAAAAACAAGTTTAATTGACAAAATTATTATTTTGTATAATAATATTGAAAATAAATTTATGTGACTTGTCAACGTTACAAGAAAAATTGATTATCATAGCTAATCATTTAATATACGTTTCCTGTTAATGTATACAAAAGTGGAATGGGATTTATATTTTTAAAACTACAGGTTTATTAAAGTTCAATTTTAGTAACAATTATTTGTGTATATTTGAAGTTTATTCGTGCAACGAACAGAAAGTCTGAGTGTTATTTCCGTCGGAACGAGCAACCATTCCCGCTGGCTATAGTCATTTCCAGACCAACATTTATTTATCTTAATTTACAATAAATTAAAGAGTAACGTTAAATGTAAACACGTGCAAAGATTATAACAAATGTTCAATCGCACGTTTTAATCATAAACATTTGATTGTAAATAAATATTTGAAATACAATGAAAGTTTAATTAATCGTTTCCTTTCAATTGTTTTACATTTTCAGAGTTAACAGTGTATTTCTTTGGTGAATGCAATTTTTGCAAGTAACAATTGTTTTCATAACATTTTACAAACAAAAAGTCAAAGATTTTGCCTGTAAAAAAAGTATTAATATTTTCTTTCCTATTATTAAAATTATCTTTTACTGTTTAACGTCACATAATTGCTCAGTTGAAGAAATATAAATAAGTGACAAGTGTCTTCATCCGGTAATATAATATTGTACCACAGTGCTTTTTAATTATTTGGTTTTTCGTGTATTTTTACACAACATATTGACAAGAAACAATTTTTTATATTCATTTCGCTTTTATTAAAAATACATTCTGAATTATGCTAATTTAATCAACTCATATACAACATATTAATTACATTTTAATAATAATTTTCAATAACACTGCGAAGGCAAGTGTCTTATTAGTTGACGCTTAGACATTTATAAAATGTCTTTCCTATGAAAAGTATCTTCACGGAAGACATCTAAGAGACACTTGTTTTCTCAGTGAATGTCTTCATTCTTTTATAACATAACAACAAAGGGATTTACAGTATATTTATATCAACTTTAATAGAATATATAAAAAAAAATATATAAAAATTTAAATGAAATTATAATAATTGATACATTTGCAAATTATCTAAATATTAACGCCACAAAAATTAAGGTATAAATATGAAATAAGTGAAATCGATTTTCCACAGTTTCACTATATTTCTATTTACAGCAAAATCTCACAAATTTCCAGTTATAACTTCACAATTGCACTATAGTGCGATTGTGACGTTTGAACGACTGACCTATGTTGCATGAAATACTAAATATTTATTACTACATTATTATGTTATTATATTCGAGACACTTTCAAAAAGTCTTTTTAATTATTTCCGAGATAAATCATCGTTAATGATTACAGTGGATGTAATACTTCAATCTCATCTAAGAAAAGCCTAGATAAAATAGGTAAAAACATGTAATAAACAATTTCGTATAAAATTTATCCAGGAAACAAAAGTCAATGGTTGAAGTATTATAATTTATTACAAACATTGAAATCACTGCTGATGTTTTTGCAATTCAATACCTTTGTTATTAGCATGTTATGGTTTGAAATATTTTCAAAAATTTCAACTTAAAATTATAACAATATTCACTTATACTTTTTGGCGATCCGAGAACCTATTATTTACTATCACAATTTCATAATATCATAAGAACTTCTTATAACAAAAATATACACAAAGTAAAAAATGTATCACTACTTTACAATAACTTTATCACAGCAAAAAGTAATAATAATAACTTGAATCATTCACACCGCAACTACTAATTAATATGACTAATTCAATAATACTTTTTTTCACACGTTCAGTTCTTCTCTGCGTTGGCGAAATATCGTGCGTTTAAAATTTTGAACCGAAGATACATTCGGTATCGAAACACAAGCGTCCCGCGAGGTACTCGCACGTGAGCGGCTCCCGCGCCGAACGGTCCGAAGGTTCGATGAGTATAGGTTCACGTTCGCACTCGGCCCTCCGGGTCGCTCGAGCGAGTTCGCGGAACCGAGCGGAATGGTCGCTCGCTGAAAACGCGCCGGCTTCACGCGATCCGCGCCAGTGACAAGAGTTTCAGGAATCATTTAGCCGTTCGCGTGAACGCGAGCGCCGGCATGAATTAAACGAGCCGGCAAAAATAGTCCGCGATTTGTTCCGACGATGACAGCCGGCCGGGCGATTTTTCACGGCGCCGGGAAACGGGCCCGGGCGGGGACAAAAGATCGGCCGATCGATCGATCGATCGATGGATCGATCAATTATGCGGCCGCGCGCCGGCGCGACAAAGGTTATAATAAGATCAGTTGTCGTATCAATTAACACGCTAATTGAATCTTGCACCACGCTTATTTACCTTCCGATCGTCCGTTATTTCGTTGAAAATCGTTTAAAGTAACACGTGGTATTAATCAGTTTTGACTTCGCTCTGAATAAAACTGGCGTTCGCTCTTTTTCCTTCGGCTCGTCCTTTTTTCTTCCCAGACTTTTTGTTCGCTTTTCACCTTTGACTAATTGAAAAATATACCGCGGTATGTTACGTGTTAGCTGGACGTTGCTAGTTTGACGTCACGTATTCATTACGATCACGTCGGATTATTAGAGTCGATAATTGATTGTAAATAAGTAATTAATCAAAATAGACGGTCGCCCGGCCGAACGCCCAGCGGATTCGGGCGTCGCGTGTTCGCCAAACGCTCGCTTAAGGTTCGCTTTTCAAAATAAACCTTTTCAAACGGCCGGCTTAATTTTGCCGCAAAATAAAACGTGTATTTATAAAGTTTGTATTTTCAACAATACAACAATCACGAACTTAGCCGCGGTGGTAATAACACGTTTGACTAATTTCCAATTGAACGTTACGGAGAGCCGTACCCTCAATTTCGATAAGCGTAATAAAACGTCGTTGAATGATGTTTACGTTCTTTCGGAAAATAATTAATGCCAAATATATGTGTTTACGCTGTATGACTATGAATGTATTAAGCGCATATTATGGTGGGTTCCGTCTTCGCTTGTGAACGCGAATTGTCAAGTCGTGATCCGCGTGTCTTATTATGCCAGACATATATCTTTTTTTTTCTTTTTTTTTTTTTTTTTTTTTTCTTAGCATGGCCTCACACGTGAAAACAAGCATCGACCGAATATTTGCCCAGCTGTAAAGCGTATTGAATGTAAGAAGAAAAAGACGAAATGTTGTTTCGACGAAGTAAAAGCAACTTTTCGAATTAAAATTGAAACAGTTCCGCATTAGCACATTGTGTCTCGAAGCCGAATACGTTTACAAAATAGCTTTTTGATTGGAACGCGTCATCGATAGCAATGTTTGTCATTTTTACAATGCGAACGTGTACAAATATTGATAAGCCATGGGTATCGCACACGTCGCAAGTGCCCATTGTAGAATATTTCTGTTTATCCACGCAATGAGTAGTGTTTGAATGTGCGATCGCGTTTTAAAATCTGCCGACAAATATTCGTGCAGTCAAAGAAAGGTGTTATTAAAATTACGATTTTTGTTCATCGATTTAACACACGCTGGTTACTGTGGGGTTAATGTTTGACCAATGCAAAGATATTATATAGTTGTAATTAAAATTATCAATGTGAGTTAATTCCTCAACTTTTTTTATTATTGAATTCAAACTGGAACGAATTTTACAACTTACAATGATTTATTTTACTATCTTTCGTTAATTGTAAGACAAGTGCATTTGCAAATCGTCATCATCATAGTGTTTCAAATATATATAAACGTAATGTTCAGAAAAAATGTTGTTTTCACACAAATAAAACAGAATTTTTGCATAAATATTAAAAAACGAATTCATTCTAATAAAAAATGTTTGCGAGGTAAAAGTTGAAAATGTCCTGCGCATAATTTCGTCCTCCAATAATTTCTTCAAGTCTAAATCATAATTTAAATTCACGAGAAAAAATCGTACTTTTCATTTTATTTATCTCGATACCAGTCGACATAAAAAAACCTTTCTGAACGATCTTTTTTTTTTTTCTTTTTTGCGCAGCTGATCGCCAATTCTTTCAGCCTCGCTTCGCATTTTGGCTATCAAATCACGCTAATCCGGTCGCCCCGCACTCATGGAATAACGATTAAAAAAGAAACGTGGCCAAATAACACGGTCGGCCACTCTCGCATTTTAATTGCACTACTTATAACCGTCGCCTATACGCGATGCACGGTGGGCGCACCGTTTTACCTCTCAATTTGTGCTTCCTTTTGGCGAAATTATCCGAAACGTGCGTGCGAGCGAGCGTTTTTCTTGCGCCTAGCGTTTTCGCGTGCTCGCGACTTGCGCGAGAATATCTCACGAAAGACAACGTATCTCGGGGAACTTTAAGACCGGACCTTTGACCGGTTTCCGATTTAAAAGGATTGCAAACATTGCTTTCAACACGAGAAAGTCGAAAAAATGCAAAACTTACGAGCTTTCATGATTTGTAATCCGTACGATGTGTATTACAATATTTACAAACACGGTTTCACAGTGCAACGACCATCCTTCCTTAATCGCGAGCAAAAGTGAAAATCGGCCCAACGAAAGGTAAAAAAGACTTTGCGGCCAAGACGTAAACGTAGCGAGATTTTAATATAAATCTCCAACGTTTGGATTGGAAACGTGCTCCGCTGATAAACGATCGATTTACAGGCCGCACGACCCGGCGGCGTCCGAATCAAGTTTGCGGCCGGTTTATAGACTTTTGAAGGAAGTCAAAATAAATGGACGTAGCAGGAAATGAAAGACATGCGGGTGGAAAATGAACTGGAACAAGATTGACGCGACCGGTCATAAACGAAGCGATGCGATGCGATTGGCCGATGGGTATTGAGATTAATAAAGACATTGATCGTGCCGCGAGTCAGGCTCGATAGCCCGACGTTATCTGTGTCACAATTGCGCGCGAGAGTCCGCGCGGTTTAACGTGCAAGCGGAATTTTTCGTCGCGACCGGTTCGCTGGAAATTCGCTAATTCGTTGCTGAAAAATGACTCACGACTTGGCAAACGAGACTCGCCAATTATGCATTATTTCTTTCTTCATTAGCCCGATGAATATTAATGCCGCCGAAATTCCGTGTCTTCCTTTTTTTTTGCAGCCAACGTGGCGCCACCTGTCGGCCAGTGCCACCAAAACCGCGGCGCAGTCCGCAACTTTTGCATGCAAATCACTCGGGCCCGACATTTCGACGAGTCGAAAAAGTCGACCCCGTTTCTTGTCTTAATTCCAGTGTCGACATCGATCGGACAATAATTGATAATGTCGCACTTTTTATTCGCGAACGTTATCGCTGTTGTTTCCACGGCGCTGCTTCTTTCGCAGGAGAGAGCCTCGAGTTAATTGCAAATCGCAGCAAACCGTTCGCAATTGCTTCTGCTTCGCAGAAACTAATCTTCTTTTTCTTCGGCTTCTTCTTCTTCTTCTTCGTTGTTTTTTTTTCCCTCCGCATTGACTCGATTTAATTATACTAAATTTCACAGTGTGGCGATAGTTTGCAACTCTGTTGACGTTTGAATATTGGAAAACGCTCGACAAATTGGACGAACCGCGTGTTTTAAGTGGCGGTTTGCTTCGCGTCGCAAATATAGGTTAACGCGACACCATGTGAGGTTGCTTATCTTTCGAAGAATAAATATTATGCGTCTTTAAAAATAGACATGATATTTGCCTAGTGTTTCCACTTTTCCGATCGAACGTTGCTTCTCGGAGTATCTGATGTCGATGTTACGAGGCATAAGTAAAGTGTTATGCGATATAGCTGGAAAAATAAATGTCTTGTTTAATGCATTTCAATACAAATAATAAACGATGCCTTATTGCGCAAAGTTGTCGATACTTTTTATTGAAATTTCGCGCGCGCCAAGCAAATGTGTTCCTTATCTCAATATTTATGTAGATGAAAATAAAACATGACTTATACGAGTGAGATTTTGTAAGCAAGTTTCATCAATAGACGATGATAGATTGTGCTAAACAATGTAGTCTACGAAGCGCAAAAAATTGTAGCTGCGACAATGAAAAATTACTACACAACGTGGTAAATATTGCATAAATATTGCCATGCATACATTTTAAACAATTAAAAATTGCCATAATTATTTCTAATTAAACAATGCGATAAATCTGAAATTGAATTTTTCACTTCAATAAGTGTAGACTACTTACTATATTCGGTTCATTTGATTTACGGAATATTTTTTAATTACATTTCAACATTACTATCATTATTTGATACTTGATGTTGTGATATATCTACTAATTCCTTTATTATTTCAAATGTCTCAAACAATCTGTTTCTTTTGTAACTCAGTTCGATAAATGACGTCACCGCGGCACCGCCTCAGTCGTTTCTCCTTTTACGAAAACGACGTCCATTAATAACACGATCATCGGAATTTTTATAAGCACAATTGCAAGCCGCGAATCATCGATCGGGCGTCGCGCGATCGACCGATCCTCCCTTGGCCGTAATCCAGCCTTTAAGATATTCCGCTTAGTCGCCGAGTGATATCTTCATAGCTCGTTTTCTCGCTCGCCGTAATTCATTATCGTGGTTGTTACAGACGCGCCGCAGTATTCGCATCTCGGTACGATTCGCGGCGGAGAATTTCAAAAGGAAGAAATGAGCTTCTATCGATCACCGAGAGGAACCCGTCGGTGTCGACGGGTTCATCAACATCGAGTCCAACGAGATAAAAAAAATACCGACCATTTTAATCAAACTCCACTCGAGAGGCAAATAAATTCATTCCGCTTAAACAAACTTGCTCCTCGTCCCCCCATTTTTCATTTCATTTTCCCGCCCTGCCCCCCCCCCTCTCTTGTTTTTCAACTTACGCTTTTCTTCGTCTACAGCGATGAATGAAAAATAGTCGCGCACCGAATCGGGCATCGATCGATCAGCAGGTGATTTCGATGCAACACCTTCGCTCGTCGGAGAGCAGTCGGCCGAAATCGGGAAATAAATTGGAAAAATTAAACAAACAATGTCGCAACGTCGCTTCGACACGAGACGACAATTAGCGTCACGCGAATATTCAATTCTTCAATCGCGCCGAATGTGTCCAGTATAGACGACCGCATCAACACAAATAAGCCACGTATAATGTCAATGACCAGTAACACATTATCATGCGATTGTTTTCATAACAAAATTATCGGACGTGTCGTGATGCCGGAGTGGAATAAATAACCGCAGCGACAGTGTGTCTCGTTGGTCACGGAGAAGGTTAATTTCAGCGCCGATTTCGTAACGACCCACGAAAATTAATCGCAATTAATATTCAAATGTCTCGGCTGGCGCGTCGTCGGCGACGATTAGACGCGCGTAATCGCATTTATTTAGCTTCCAATTGATTTCGATTCAAGCGAGTCCCGCGTTACAAGATAATTTTTCCTACGCGCGCGCGTAATCTCTTTGTCAATAACTCGGTTCAGGAAACAATCGAGAGCAACGTCGCGCGCTCCGACGAGGGCTTTAAAAAAATACCACCACGGAGCGGAAAGGCTCGTTAGTGATGATAGAAAAAAAAAAAAAAAAAATGTCGCGGTTTTGCAGATTCGTCACGCAATATTGACGTTCTAGTGGAGTATTTACCGGTCGATTAGAAAATATGCAATTGCATCATTAGAAAGCCGGCGCAAAGTTGAAAGCATGTGTTTAAAGTTGAATGAAATATTTATTGGGTTTGGTGTAACGAGCGTTTGGTTACGTTTTCCTCGCCTGTCTGTTTTTTCCTCTTTTCTACCCCCCCCCCTTTACCCGGGTAATTCTAATTGCACTTGGATTAGGATTGTGGTTTGATGTAATTGCGTGTGTTTTTGCAGTACGATGACGGTGGGCTGCACGGGGGCTATCTGGAAGGCGGCGGTGGTGGCGGAGGAGGAGCGGGCCTTTACGATCCACATGGAGCCGCCCGAGGAGTGCCGAGTCTGCACCACAGTCCGCATCTTGGGGCCATGGGTCCAGCACACCCCCAGTACCCACCACCCCCGCCTCAACCGCCCCAGCACGTTTTAGTCGCGGCAGCCGCCGCCGCAGCTGCGGTGCCCGATGTCCATAAACGCGACAAAGACGCCATCTATGGGTAAGATGCTCTTTCGTTTGAAACTTTTTACATCGAGCGAGGTACACCGTCGCTAACATGAGTAACTTATTTTCAAATACGTACTGAATGATAAAACCGATACGTCATGTTTACATGGAAAGAGTTGTCTGTTAATAAATATTATATAAACGCGACGATATTGATAATGAATACATTTTGGATGAAGTTTAATATATCGTGTTGCATCAATAGTTTCATGTCTGACCAACGAAGGTAGACGAACATTTAAATTAAGGGAAAAAGTGCACAAGTTTATGTCATCGAATCAAGTTCATTAAAGTTCATTGTATATTAAAGTTAATATGTTTGAAAAATTTATATCAAATTTAATACACGTTTAATTGACGTTTTTGTGATGAAGAAATAATGTTAAACTTGTCTTCGAATGGTAAGAGGTGTAATAAAAAAATTTTTTATGTACGCCGTAACATCTTTTTCAATAAAAATAATGGGTTATGTTTATAGAGGAGGTATCCATTTTGGTATTACGATTAATTATATAAATGTATCTACACTTTAAGTAAACATGCTGGTATCTTTGATAAACATATGTATCGTATATATATGTTTATTTCTTATGTTTCAGTTATTTTGTGAAATCGCATCATTTTATTAAATCTTTATTTAAATTCATAAATATTATTGATATTACTATCTACAATGCAGTTTACTATTTAAATGATCAAGATTATAATTTACAAACCAAAATAAAATATTTTCAGAATATTCTTAGAATGTTTTATTTGATTAAAATATTCTAAAAGTATTTCATTTTTTTATTGGACTAGTCACAATTACTATTTTTGCAGTATATCAATGAATAAAATAGAAAAACACAAAATGATAACACAATCGACGGTTATAACAATGGCCAAAGGTACGCGGGGAATGTTGTTCGTGAGTCGTTGACTCTCGGCAGGAATGCCGATAAATCAGCTGAAAATTCGTTATTAAATACAGCGTAATGAATCTATTTCGTGGGGGCCGGCAAAGTTATCGTCTCGGTTACCTGCGAAAAATCGTCGACGGCTGTCTTTTTACGGCGACCCGGCTGCGCTTGCAGTGATTTATAGCCGCGAAGTGCTGGCCTCGATTTTCGGTGCCTCGAGAACGGGAGCTTATTATTTGCCGGCTAACCCGTAATTTGTCCACGCGGTTCGTCGTGTGCCCGGGCGCGCAGACGCCGAGCCGAAGAGGCGCATTCTTGGAAGCCACGCTATATTATATTTTGCACGTTAATCCTGTCGAACGCTCGTCGAATATGCATCGTTTACACACCATTTTGCTCGTCAGGCCGAACATTAGCCGGGGACGGAACGGGGCAACAATCGGCCGGGCGTCGCGCAATCGATCGCTCGAATATCGCTAACGATAATGGCCACCGAATCTGTCAATTTGTCGGGATCGGAGGGACCGCTGTCATTTGGCCATTGTCGTCGAGTTAATCATTGTAATAAGTCCGGGGGCACTTTTCGCGTTATAACTTGCGAGGGCTGTTTGTAGGGCTCTTGTTGTCGTTGTTGTTTTGTTCCCATCTTTTTCACTTTTTTTCCCCCGTGTGAGGCGGAATTTGCGATGAACACGAAAACCGCAAAACCGCAGGTTCTCCGAACAATGTTCAACGGGCCATCGTATATCATATAATTACCTTTGCGGTCCGGTCATTCCGACACTAAGGCCATTCACCAGTCGTTTGTCACCAGTCGCGTGCAATTTTAACGACTCGCCGTGTTTTCGTAGCTCTATCGTTTTTGTTCGCCGTCTAAAATCAAAACTTGGACAAAAGACCGAAAACAATGGTCACCTGCTCCAAAATCGTTGTCGATCGATTGCGTTTCAGTCCGCCGTTAGTTGGTGTCTCGTTTTTAACAGCTTTTTTTCTCGTTTTTTGCTTGTATCATTATATAAAAAATAGCAAAAGGATGAGAAATGTTTAATTTAACAATGCTCCTCGTATCGTTTGAGTAGTTCGATCGGATCGAAAACTGCACAAGTCGCGAAATGAAGTTCGTAGCGCAGCGTGGTGGGAGAATGCGAGCAATGCGTGGAGCAAAAGGGCGCGTTCCACCGGCGAGATAAGGTGGCGAGAAGTCTTTTTTTGCGGCACCGTTCGCTCGGTCTTTGCTGGCGGCTGCAACGTCAATTTGTCGAAATTCGTTCCGAATCGTTTTATGTCCGCCACGCCGCGCTTTTGAGACGCTACCATGCGTACACACGCAGCGCATCCGCAAGAGGTTACGTTTATCGCCGAGTGTGCGAGCCTCGAGCGTTCGTACAGTCCTCACCTTCAACCTCCGCGCCGGCTACTGCTCCCCCCCCCCCCCCCCCCCCCCCCCCCCCCCCCTCCGTCTCCTATTCCATCATCTCCGTCCAAAACCAAACCCCCATTTTTTCCCCCCCTTTCCCACAACCAAAAAAATAAAAAAAACTTTCACCTTCCTTCTTTTTTTTTTTTTTTATTAAATCTTTTATTATAATTAAAGTTTTTTTTGTTTATATTTTTCTCGTTTATACATCCTTCCGCCCCACCCCACCCACTCCCTCTCGCCC
>JABFOV010001831.1:0-22796 GCA_022817685.1 Aradophagus sp. ZL-2020 | reverse complement strand
ATTTTCTTCTTTTCAACGAGATTATACCTGAGAGAGAGGACAATCTTGTTTGACATATAGTGCAATAATAACTATAATCATGACAATTGACAGGAATTTCTACTAAATGCTATCCTTTTCTTTTTTCCTCCGATTACGCTAAGATTGAAAAAGATGAGAAGAAAAAAACGCGTTGCATAAAGAGCATTCAATTACACTGTCACGGTTGCATTTTTAAATCAACGTTTTTGACGTTTCAGATAATTCTTGTCAAACAAGAAAAATTATTTTAAGAAGCTTACTTCTCAATCTTTTATTTCACCCAGTTTTGGTTTGTTAAATAAAGATGGGAACAACGAATATTATAATCAACGTGTCGAGATGTTTTATTATTTTTTCATCTTTGTCCAACACCATACTGCTTTAAAGAGAAACAAGGATAAAACATTTTTTTTCTCGCTTAAAAATATTCAAAATCATTTCCGATGACTTTTCTTTTGACTTCTTATAAAACATTCACCGAGAAAAACATAAAACTAAATAATATTTTTCTCTTAATGTTGTCACTGATAAACATTATTAATCTTTTAGCTTTGTCTAATTTGTAATTAATAAAAGAGAAAGAGAAGGACAAATGTTTGATAAGACATAAAATTATTTTTGGAACGCACTGCTGATGATGGATCCACTGCTGAACCACGTTGTGAACACTAGTTATACTTCTCTTTATCTCTTTCTTTGATTGACGGTTCACGACTGCAAAGGTATGCGATTATTTCAAACAATAAATATCTTCAAACATCCGATAAATACGATAATAAAAAAATTGTATCATTGTTGATTAAAAATTAAAAGACTGTAAATTATTACGTGTTTGCAATAGTTTTGGTTCCTCGCTTTGTTGAAAATTTTTATCTCGCGCTAAAATAAGGTAGTATTTTGCAGGTTGTGGTACCCATTCTTAAGCATTCAACATTTTTCTCTATGATGATGTTATTACATTACAGATTTTATTTATTTACAGTTATCAATTAAAGTATAGAAAACTTTTATTGGAGAAACGCATAATATACATACTTATAAATTAACTCTCCTTTAACTTTGACAGAGTAAAATATAGGTTAAAAGTATTTACAAATCTCGTGAATATACTTTTACATGGGAGTAAATTAAAATATTTTCATTTGAAATAGGTAACTTTGTAAATTTAAAAAATGTTTATTTCATATATATTATTTATTTTTCAGTCACAAAAACTGTCAAAATGAAGATTATGAAAACAGGGAAAGTCGTGCTGGTCCTGAGTGGACGATATGCTGGTCGGAAAGCAATTGTTATAAGGCATTTTGATGATGGTACATCAGAGAAACAGTATGGTCATGCTTTGGTCGCCGGCATTGACCGATACCCAAGAAAAGTCCATAAAAGAATGGGCAAAGGCAAACTCCAGAAGAGATCCAAAATCAAACCTTTTGTAAAAGTGAGTATCACTTTTTAAAGTCTAAAGTAAAGTTCTTTCATGAAAATCATGAAAAAAATGAGAACTTTAGTGTAATTCAATATTAATGCAATATTGATTAGTGACCTGTCAAAAATTGGTACATTTACTCTAAACACTTTAATTTTTTTTCTGTGTAATTTAACTAATTATGCTTGTATAAATAAATATAATGTTTAATGTTATAGGTACTGAATTACAATCATCTCATGCCTACTCGTTATACAGTAGATATTCCCATGGAAAAGGTTGCCACAAAAGACTTACGTGATCCAATGAAGAGGAAAAAGATCCGTTTCCAAACGAGAGTAAAATTTGAAGAAAGGTAAATAATTTATCAAATCATATTACTTTTAGGTATAATTAAAATTTGTAATTATCTAATTTTTGTATGAGTTGAAAAAGTACATCAGTTATCTATTTTGGATTAAAATTTAATGTTAACACTTTATTGATTATAAAGTTTTTCTCGCTTTCAAACCTTTGTTCGCATTGTTAAAGTGTGATGAACAGTAATGTATTAGAAAGAAAACAGTATAACTAAAATTTTAATTTACTTTTTGTGCATCTTCTGCATTTACATCTATAGAATTTACATCTATGAATAGAGAGAGGGTTAGCAGTTCCATTGATCTAATTAAAACATTTATCTTTACATAAACAGAATTTTCATGCATTTATTGCGCAAATGTAATGCACATCTTCTTCACACACATTTCTTTAATAATAGTATAAAATTTGCAACAGACCCAATGCTCTCAGAATATAATATTTTTTATTAAATATTCATGAGTTATTCGGTAATATTCGAGCAATCATTTGGTGTACACGTTTTACAATTAAATTAATGCCTTTTTTCTTTTGGAAATACTACAGTGTATGCTAAACAACATGAAATTCCATTTTTTGTACGTAATAAATGTGTATAGGGTATCATCATGATTTGTCTCATGTGAATAGAAGGTATTAATGTTGTATTGCATTTGACGCAGGAATTGCACTTTTTTTTTTTTACTAAAAGAATTCAAAATTTCATTTGTTATACTCTGTATATGTTGTTTTCAAAAATAATATTCAATTAAAGTAATATATAATAAATATATTTATTTAATTAATGATAATAAATAAAATATTTCATTTTTCAGATACAAGTCCGGAAAGAACAAGTGGTTTTTCCAAAAATTGAGGTTCTAAATGTTGAATTAAATAAAAAAACAAAAATAAATATATAACTTTTATTCTGTCTTTTGTTTCCAACACTTCTAATGCAAAATTATTTTATTTATCAAAATTTGAGAAACATATTTATTTAAAAAATATCTTTTCATTTTAAGTTTTGAGTACAACATTGGAATTGCAAAGTAATATTTACTTATTAATTTTAAAAGTTACATTAAATTCTGTCTTTTTGATTTAATACGAGAAATACCTAAAAAATTATTTTGTATTTATAACATAAGTTCAAGTAATTTAGTAACATAACAGAAAAAAATTAAAAACAAAATGAGTCTTAGAGGTAATGGTAATTAAACAACATAATTAAAAAAAAGATGAGGTGTTATATATGTATAAATTTATTTCGATTTCGTTAAATTATTTTGTGATAATTAACATCATATAAATAATGAAATTAAAAGCATTTAATATAATAACTTAATAAACATACAATAAAAAATATATCGATTCGAAAGTGATTTTTACTTGATATTTAACTGATTAACTGCAAATGATTCGTTATAAATTGCACAAATTATATTAGCATGAGTTAAAAATTGTTACTAACTGATGTGAAAGTTCTATAAATACCAGTCACGTTGAAAACTTTTGCAATATTTTTTTACGTTTATATAAAACTTGAATCAGTAATGATTTTATTTAATGACTAGAGCGCAGTATTCTGATTGTGAAAAATACTGAAATATGACTTTTTAAGGAGAAACCGATGGTATTCTATTTTTCAATAATAAAAATAAATAATAATTAAAGTAAATTGTTAAACGTATTTTGAATTTTCAGATAATTTTACAAATTTATTTAGAAATTAGAGGCAACAGTAGTCTTTTAAGAATTTTTAAGAATTTTTTTTTAGAAAAAAACTTTAATAATAGTTAAATATAAACGTTTGTGAACATAGAACTTGCACATCGTCTTAAATTTAAAGTTAAATTTAAAGTTTATAATAATTACATTGCGTGGTAAATCATGGACAATAAAAATGATATAAATTAATCATTTCTGAAGTTTCTTGACACGCTCATTTAGATGAGCAATATTCTTACTAACTGTTTCAAAACAATCAGTAGAACTTTCTTGGACACTTTTCAGCAAAGCTTTATTACCTTCCAATCCCAGTCTTATTTGTGATTCCATGTCTTCTAATTGCAATAAAGATTTCTCAAATCTTGCAGCTAAAAAGAAAGATTTGTATTTTAAAAGCTTCGTTAATTAAATCATTTAAATATTTGATTTCTTTTTTACCTTGTTGGTGTATTTCTTGTAACGTCTTCATTCGTTCCAATGCTTGTGGAATCACGTGAGAAGTAGTTTCAGTTTGTTTTAATATTTCATACATTTCACAGATCTGTAAATATGTATCAGAGTTAATAACAGTAATAGAGGAATCACTGAAACATAGTGTTTCAGTAATATAAATTTAACTGACCTTTTGCTCCATATCAGTATCCTGGTTTAAAGATGACTTTTTTTGTGCTAAATTATCCATTCTAAGAAGTAAAGTGGACACTCTACTTTCAATAGCATCAAGTTGATTCGAATCCAACAGTGAAGCTTTTGTCCCAAGTTGTTGTGATGCATCCAGAACTCCTTCACATTTCAAAGTCTATTGATAAACAAATTAAAATTTAACTTGCTTTTCCATTTAGTGTACAAAAAAATAAAAATCAAAGATTGGTTGAATGTGGTTTAAAAATCAAATGGAATATATCTTTTGAAACATTTGTAAAACATTAAAAATTTCAAAAATAGCCTGAAATCTTCTGAAATCAAATTAAGTGAAATTTGTTTAAAGATTGAAAAATGTCAGTCGGATTCTATTTCATATAAATTATATAATTTGAAAGCAAAAAATATAAACTGTACTCACTTGATTAAATTTTGAAAGTTTCTCACTGTTCGTAGAGCCAATAATTTTTTCTAACTGAGCAACTCTTTGATCAAGTGTTATTATACTTTTGCTGTCCATCATATGATTTTTTTCAGGCAAGTACACCATTTCATATTTCATCAATCCAGGTTCAATTTTGTTTTTGTCGTCTTTTGAACTGCTTCCTACTGATTTCAAATCTGTAGTTGCACTACTTTGTTTAAATGTTTCAATAAGTGTTACAAGTTTCCTATAAAAGAATAATGAATATTAAGAATTTCAATATGAAATGTATTTTTTCAATGAGATTATTGAACTATACTTAATCATTTTTGTTACTCAACAATTATTTAAACAAGTATCTATTTTGTATATGACTTTTTAAATTTAAAAGTCAATACTCATCTTAATAATTAATGAGTGACAAAAATGTTTGATTTATGGTAATATCTCTATGGCAATAAACAATGGTAAAAAGATACTATAGTATGCTACCATTAGAGGTAGTTAAATTAATTAAAAGTAAAAGAAAGTATTTAACATTTATATTTCTTCCCTTTGTTCATATTGTATGGGATTATTAATATTAATCTTTCTTGTCAAACAATCGACTTACTTCATAACGTTGTTATCTGATAAATCTTCAAGTTTGTCAGCATTCAAAAGATCATTAGGTTTCAAATTGTTTAGTTCTTTGCCAATTAACTGGACTTGAGGGATTATTTCATTCAAATTTTGTGCTTCTTTCTCATCTTTTGATTTATCCTAATATAAATGAATCAAAATTAATTACTCAAAAAAGACTTTAAGATTTGTTATTGTAAGAATTTTTACTTCTTTTTACCTTCAACTCATTCACTTCATCATATAAATCTTTTATTTCACATTGAAGTCTCCTTAATTTTTGAAATGGAGTTTCTTTTACTCCTTTTTCAGGCAATTCCCATTCACCATGGCTAAAAATAAAAAAAATTATATATTATTTAATGACGTTATAGAGTTGATACACTCTTAAATTTTAATTTACATGCCACAAAGTGAAAAGCCCCTGAACCTTGTAATTATAAGTATCTCAATATTATTTTAACGAATTACACAATTAATACATACATAATATTGTATCCCGTTCTTGGTCTTCTTGATATTCTATCGGAAAAATCAACTTTCTTTGCTGACACATGTTTTCCTTTAAATTTATCAAATGCTTCAGAAGCGTTGATGTTTAAACGATCAATTGATTCAGATTCATCCTAGATTGAAGTCAAATATCAAATATAATTATAATTACAAAGAAATAAAACGTCTATAATTTATTAACATTTAAATATATTATTTTTTACAATATATTAACGAAATTTTATATTTAAGATACTTCAACCTGGTTGTTGATACATCAATAATTAATTGTTTTATAGAATTAAATTACAATTTGATAACTTTAAATTTATGTATGAATTCTGAAATAAAAATATGAATGCATCATACATCTGAAGCTTCCTGAACTTGGTCTGATTCAGGTAGATCATCGGTTTCGTAAACATCTGCTTGATCATACGCCTAAAAACATTAAATTATATAATTTAATAAAATATAACCAAATTACATTTTTTTATTATCAAAATTAGTTTCGATTATGTACTAGATACAGTATTTTTTAATTGAAAATATCAATTTAGAACTCACAATTCCTGGAAGATCTTTATACTTTGGGTCAGCCATTGCACTCAAAATGGTAAAAAGATTGAATTCACCAAAGTTTCGTAGACAAAACACAAAATTAATAAAACAAGATTTTTAGAATCATATATTTAATATACAAAATTAGTAGTAAAAAAGAATATTTTTGGTTTCACTACTTTTAAGTTGGATTTACACTGAATTGGACACCTTTTACTAGTATGAAACATGCGTCAGTGTTACTTTTAATCGAACAAATTCGATTTTAATCGATTTCAAACTAAATCGACTATTGAAATATACTAATATTTAGCGCGTATTTAAGATTCAGTGATTTAACTAGTCAATAAACTATTGAAAGGAAATTCAATGAGCAGAATAGAGTAAAACTTAATTGTTTATATCTAATGTGACCAAGGACAGACAAAGATATTTTAATAAGCTATTATTTTGTGTCATTCTCAGGCATACTGTTTCATGAGAAGAAAGAAAAGAATAAAAAGGAAATCACTAAATTTGTTGAACGCACAACTAGTCAATTTAAAAAAAAAATGCATTGTGGCACTATTGATACTATCGCAAATGATAATTCTAAGAAAATAAAAAAATAAATAAATAAGTAAAAAAACAAAAATATCAAATCAATCCACTCTTGTGTGATGCGAAATTCATTTTGCATAAAGGTTTGTCTTCAGAATTTTTTCTTTCATATGGTAATATAAAGTATCGTATATAATATATATAATATATTCAAAACACAGCTAACAAAATATTGTTACACGTGAAACAATCATTGCTCATAGGTCAAAAAATTCGCATACAATCGGAGCTGACAATATTGATGAAACTCTTTGATACGCAAAAGTTTCTGTAAGTGCAAGCGAAGCATAAGAGTTTTTCTTGATTTTGAAGATTTGTTTTGAAAGTCAACAAGAAAAACAACTTGCTCTTCACGCACAACATAAGTTTTATTTTCATTGAAGGAATGTAATGGAATGAGTCAAAAAAGTGAATAGAAACAAATTTTTGCTACTGGACAGGTAAAAGAAGTTTTGTTTTACCAATTTGTCACAAAATTGTAATTGTTTATGGTAGATATAAACTAGAAATAAAAGATCTATGATTAAATCTTAATTCAAAAAAATTTTAATTTTAAATTAAAATACAATTAACTCTACATAATGACATCAGTTTTTACTTCAAAATATTGTTTTACAAATATACACATATATACTAATTTATTTTTTCATATCGAATATCAATACATGTGTACCTGTATTGTAATTTACAATTTAACCATAAATCCTGAATCTATGTGGCGCCACTAAACAAGAAAGAAGAAGAAGCAGAAGAAACAAAAGTACAACATCAAATGGACCAGACAAAGACGTACGATCCAAGGAACTGATTTCAGAACGTGACCGTAATTTCGTTATCACGGTCGTTGAGTTTCAGAACGTAACCAAAGCCTCACGTTTGAATAAGCGTAATTTCGAAAATTGACATTTGCGTACGTTTGCGGCGAGAGACCGTTACACCAAACTTGGCGAAATTCTTCAAACGGATCAAAAACCAGGTAACCCTAACGAGACGATTGAATCCACAAAACTACAATCTAACAGAAGAAATTGGAATAAGAGGAACGAAGGGGGAAAACAAAAGCACCACAAACGGTCAATATAAATCGGAACAGGATTGTCAGACAGGAAGACTCGGAATTGTAGATCCTCTGACTCGGAGTCGAGCGAGATACGCTGATATGGATTTTTGAGCATTGTAAGTGGGTCATTCGCGTTTCGCGCAAGAAAGCGGTGCGCACGCCTCTGTTATCGATCGGGCCAAATCCAGACGGTGGATCACGGCTCGGCTTCTCCCCTGCGCCCCTACTCCGGCCACGACCACTTTGGCTGACTCTGGCAGTACTCAGCTGTTGTCGTCCGTCATCGATTCGTCGAGTCGCCTGGCGGATTATAATCAAGCGTAATCAGCGCCGAGACAAAGGGGACCGATCGGTTGACGTTATGAATGGAGCCTTAGGCCGCAGCTTCGGGCACTACTGAGTAAGTAAAAGTCCAAGAAAGAAAGGGAAACGAGAGGAGTGAGTTGAGATGCGGCGTTAGGCGAGCGAGCCAGGCCGTCCAGCCATTTTGATCAGTTAATGCCTGATTGTCGGCTCGCGTCGCTGGTTGCATTCGTTCGCCAGTGAATGCGCCTGCCGTGGCCCTGGCCGTGGTCGCTTATCTGGCCCCAAATTCACAACGTCCCGTTGCTTTCATTTTAAGGCACTCTGCGAGGATAACAGTCAATGACCATGGCCGGGAACGTCGGAATGGAGCAGCTGATCCCGATCGTGAACAAGCTGCAGGATGCGTTCACGCAGCTCGGGGTCACCATGCAGCTCGACCTGCCCCAGATCGCGGTCGTCGGCGGTCAGAGCGCGGGCAAGAGTTCCGTCCTTGAGAACTTCGTTGGCAAGTGAGTAGCCTGATGCACGGGTAGCTCGGTGCATGATGACGTCGCGACGTTTCATTCATGGGCGGACCTGCCCTTCCCACTTTTCCTCTTTTCCTCTATATATCTCATTGTCCACTTTCATTTGAATTCGGTCGATTCTGATTAGAAGGACTATTGCAGACTATTTTTGCAAGAACATTTTATTGTAGTTGGTTCTGACTACCGTAAGTCAAAGCCACTCAGAAACGAAGTAAACAATTGCATTTTGTATTGATGAATCTTAAATATTCTGGATAGTCATTGTTTTCTGTAATTTCATCAATTTGTTAGGGAAAAATTTTGTGAATTTTTAATTGACCACTGTTTTGATACAAGACCAAGTTTTCGTTGTATCCTTGATTAATTTTTTGATGCTTTTATTTAGATTGTTTTATTGCTTGTATCTTTTTTACTTCTTTTTTGTTACAAAATATTATTATACATTTGTTTGGAGATTATATTGCACTTTTGGTGAGATAAAGGAAAAAAAGAAACGTAGATGTCTTGGAGAATAAATAAATTTTAATGTCTTCTTAAGACTTATTTAAGAATTATCCTATAATTAAATATTCCTATAATTAAAATTCCTATAATTAAAATTATATGGTTATAAATTTGATACCATAGTTTTAAATTGCGTTAAAAATAGAAATGTATATTGAAATTTAATTGATACAAATATACTTATGTTGTAAAATATTAAAAGACACTTTAAAGTCAATTTAAAAAATTGAACAATTATTGTAGATTATATAGAATCAATAATTGGATGATTTCTTGATTGCTTTTAAAATTAGGCATCAGGAAATCATCATTGTTGGGTGGTGTCATTCTCCAATAACTTATTTATTTTTATATTTTGCATTATCTTTGTCACTATTGATAATGTTAAAGTATATTAGATCACTTTTACTACATATTAAATGGATATAAAGTTAAATTAAATTAATGTTAAAGGGATAAAACAGCTGGTGAGCGTGTATTGTAAAAAGTTTACAAGTCAATTTCAAATAGAACAACGATATGAACATTGCAGCAAGCAATATTAACATTAAAATTCAAATGAAACATTATTGATTCCTTTTAATTAACTTCTCTCGTGAAGCTCATATTTAATGTCACTCTATTTTATGCAATGAATTCAGAATTAAAGATTCCCGCTCCAATCAGATTAGAAGTTGAACACATACTTTTTTCTGTCGTGTGATTTTAAATGAAATATAATGTATAATTTTGTGTAATTATTATTAGTATTTTTATTATTATTATTATTATTATTATTTTATGTAAATTTGTTTATATAATAAAAATATTTTATAAAACAATTCAGTTATATCTTGAAATAAATCACTGTCAACATCATATGATTGACAAACGGTTACGCACTTATAAAATTTAAACACATACAACTGATTCAACAATTTATGACTTTCTTTCCACTGTATTTTTTTTCTTCTTCCTTTATTCCCTCTCTCTTTTATGCCAGTGAAATAAAAATATAAAATTGAAATACTGCTAATGTCAAATAAATATTTTAAATCTTTTTTAAACAAAATTTGCTGGACAATAGTAGTATTTCAAAATTAAATTTTTTAGTATTGTCACTTTGTTGTATATCTGTATTTCCTAATTAATGGGTTAATATTTTTATTTTTACATAATATACAAGTACATAAAATATTAATTTCAGTTTATATTATAAATTAAACATTTTAATAAAATTACATCATAAGTATTGTAATAAAAAATATAATTTGTATACAAATGTTTGGACCAAAGCTAAAAATATCAAAATTCTTTGTAACATGAACTTCTGTTCATGTTACATGATACATGTATCATAAAAATATTTGATGTCTTTACTTAAATATTATATACGTACAAAACTTTTCATACATACATCCCAAAAGAATCATTCGCAATCTTAACTGCCCTATTAACGTTGCGATCGAACATTTTGTATTTGACATTTATCAAATGATGGATTCTATCAATATAAAGATTTAAGTTGAATTTATAATTAATCTGGTTATCTTGATATTGAACTTTGTTCCAGGCACAAGATAAAAAGAATTACCTGCTAAGATTATAGTAATATTGAATCACTTTTTTATTTTATAATTCAATATGCTTATAATTATAACATACTTTGATCCGATAATTATATATTTATTGAATGTATAATACATATCATATATATTGATTGCATTGGTATTTTAATTTGAAATAACATTTCTGTTTGTTATTATTTATTTATTATTATTACTATTATTACTATTTATTTTAATAGGGATTTCCTTCCAAGAGGGTCAGGAATTGTGACAAGAAGACCACTTATTTTACAGCTCATCAATTGTCACACAGGTGAGTCATTCATAAAAATAATGTTGTAAATTGTGTAATAAATTACGCTCTTGAAGTCATAAGATTCATTAGTTTTGTCTTCGTGAATCAAAGAAAGTAAAAACTGATGTAATTATTTGTTTTGATAATCAATTTTTGACCAGAAACACGATGATGTCTGCATGCATTTATCAAATATGATTTTGAAGCCGCACGATTTGAACGATTGATATTTTAATTACATTGCAGAAGCAATAATTAAAAATGAATAATTGCTTAATAAACTACAAGTGTGTTATATATTTTCGTAATATTTGAGTTAATGAGTCAGGTAAGAGACATGTAGCTTCATTCAAATGATGTTAATATTGCAAATTATTAACGCGTTAACCCGTTGACCCTATCTTTAAACTTGAATTCCATACTTTTATAGCGCGTTATTCTCCTCATTCATCACATTACTTTAATATACTCCGACTTTGATGTATTTTTATTTAATACTAACATAATTTATCAGAACTATTGACAAAAATAATATGTGTTTTGAAAACAAAATTTAGTCATGGAAAAAATTGTTTAAACAAGGTCTGCTTTAAATTTTTGTTATTAAAAAACAATCTTTTATTCTTATCAGTAATAAATATTTTTAATCACCAGTAGTTTCATTTACTAGAAATTATTGGTTTCCATTTATTTTATATTTGACATAAATATCGAATTAATTGTACATCTTACTGTAAGATTAAGTGTTATTCATTAAACTGAATAAAACTCAAATATTATTAAAATTAAAAAACTTGAAATGACAAAAGAATGTCATTTCAGCAGCATATAAGAACAAAAACAAAACGTTTTCCATGTATTTTATGTAGAATTTTCTTTAATTTTTTCTTAATTGATAAAGTTTCTTAATGGAAAGTAAAGAAAAAAAATTGGAAAATAACGTGTCATTCAAGTTGATTCTTTACTTAAAGAAATCTATAGGAATATCATATCACAAACATTTCATAAGTTTGTCTACATCTAGAGTAAAACTAATTGTGCCTTTACATTCTATTATACACATACAAATTTATTTTAACCATTTGCAATTTTTTACCTTGATGAAGCATTCGACCATAATCTAAAGTACTGCATTTGTTATCGTTTAATGAAACACGGACCGACTAGATTCTAATCATTAAAAGATATAGATTTTACTTCAAACTAGCCATCACATTTTTAGAATGTAGACTATAGTTTGTTTATATATTCGTGTTAATATCAACGTTGAAGAGGAAAGTTATTTCCGTTGTCGGCAATTTATTATCACTCTTCCTTTGACGCTGAATTGATAAATTCAGAGCAAAATATATAGATGTATAATTTTTCCATTTTCTGCCACTTCAATATTTAATATACAATTTAAAACTAATGTAATTCACTTATTTTATTTAATTAATTATTAATACATCTATGCGTCTTGTCTTTTCCAGAATATGCGGAATTTTTACATTGTAAAGGCAAAAAATTCACAGATTTTGATGAAGTGCGTAGAGAAATTGAAGCAGAAACGGACAGAGTAACTGGAAGCAATAAGGGTATTTCAAATATACCTATCAACTTGAGGGTTTACTCCCCGAACGGTAAATTTTCTATTGAATAATTACATTTTTTGAACGTTAAATGTCTAGTGTGATTCTTAGGGCTTCTTTTATTGATTAGTTTACGAACTACTTGTGTTCTAAATCCTTATTATATATATTATAACTAAACAGAAGCCAATTAAAAACGAAATTCAGCGCTCAAGTAGCAACGTTTCATACAAATTTATATTTATTATAACAGAATCACTGAAAATCGTTATGTAAATTACATTCTTTACTTATGAAATTCTATGAATTATTATGTTACTTTACATTTTAACCTGACAAGTTTTTTTATTCATTATCTATTGCAGTTCTGAATCTGACCTTGATTGATTTACCCGGTTTAACAAAAGTGCCAATCGGAGATCAACCAGCTGATATCGAGGCACAAATCAAAGGAATGATATTTCAATTTATAAAAAGAGAAAATTGTCTTATATTAGCCGTTACTCCGGCAAACACTGATTTAGCCAATAGCGACGCTCTCAAACTTGCCAAGGAAGTTGACCCCCAAGGTATGTTTGCAGGCGTTAATTGACATCGATAACAAAGTAGCAAAAAATGTTACATAATGATGTTAATGTTAATATTCAAAAGGTGTACGTACAATTGGTGTCATCACAAAGTTGGATCTGATGGACGATGGTACCGATGCAAGGGATATATTGGAGAACAAGTTGTTGCCATTGCGAAGGGGTTACATTGGAGTCGTTAACAGAAGTCAAAAAGATATCGAAGGACGTAAGGATATCAAAAATGCTTTAGCAGCAGAAAGGAAATTCTTTCTTAGGTAAGGCGAAAGAATTGCGTTTGTTAAATTTTATCGCCTTGGCAGCAGGCAAAAGTGGAACTAATATTTTTTCAAGCTATAAAATTATCCTTAAACTACATCCCTGAGTGTTTTTAAAATCTCGGAATGATAAGTTCTACTATATCTTCCACCCTCACGATTCTTTAAAATAACAGATTGGGTGCACAGCAGTAATGTACTATTATTATATTGATCATTAATTCTATTATATTAATTAATCAATTTTGTTTTTTTTTAGTCATCCATCATATCGACATCTGGCAGACAAATTAGGTACGCCTTATTTGCAACGTGTACTTAATCAGCAACTCACAAACCACATCAGAGATACGTTACCAGCTTTGAGGGACAGATTGCAGAAACAATTGTTGGCGCTAGAAAAGGATGTTGAACAGTACAAACATTTCAGGCCCGATGATCCCTCAATCAAAACCAAGGCAATGTTACAGTAAGTTTTTTATATATTCTTTGTTTTCATTACAATTTATTGTAAAGGTGATTTAGAATTTTAGCTGTGTATTAATATTTTTATGAAAAATAGATAGTTTTTCGACTGTTTGTGGAACAATTATGTAATGTAAGCTGTATTTGTTGTTTATGATATTATATACAGATTCAAATATAAGAAAATATTTCTTACAATATTTCTTACAAGCATATCACTTTGAAGTGGAATAATATATAAAATTTAAAGTTATCAATATTTTACTTTTTTATGAACAAAGATTTTTTGACTTATTAAATAAAATTACGAAATATTTTCAATAATTTTGAGTAAACAATTTTATTTTTTTCTATTATATTTTTGTGCCTTAATTACTTCGTTTCTTTTTATTATTTATTATATTTATTTATTATTTCTTATTAATTAATTTACTGTTATTTATTTTTTTAATCCACAATTATATTTGTAGAAATACTTAACACCTCAAATTAATTTTCTACATAAATAAATTCATATTTATGAGAAATATATTTATAATTTATATTCAGTTTTTCAAGCATACTTTCAAGTCAAAAGTTGATTTAAAAATATTTGTTGTGTTACTCATATAACGTCGATAATTTTACGTAATTTTAATTGAACTCTAAACTGTTATTTTAAAGGAAGTTAACTTACACAATGCTTTGCTGGTGGAGGGTCCTGAAATTTTAGAGCTCAATTTTATTTTTTCAGATCTGTACACATGTTTCTGTAGGTATTTACATTTTGGTGACGAGGGGTATTTAATGGTGTTTGTGAGAATTGTGCATGATTTTGCTATTTAATGCTAAAGATATAATGAATGCATTCGCATTAGAACGTTTAAAGCATTTAAAAATTCATTTTTTTGGACCCTACAGAAATTAAAAATTGGTTTCTCTTGTTAACCCTTCAATCAGTATGTAAACTTAATATAAAATAAAACGTAACTTTTTGAATTAAATTTCGAACAGTTAATTAATTTACATATTTTAACGTCATATGATTATTTACTATTGATACTTTATCATTGACATTATATCAATAATTACTATTGATAATCAACATTTGATAGTATTTAATATTTCATTTGTACTATTGTTATTGTACTGATTTTTATTATTATTATTATTATTATTATTATTATTATTATTGTTGTTGTTGTTGTTGTTATTATTGTTATTATTATGATTTATTATTATTAATTTAATTTATAATAATAAAATACTCACTTTTCAGACGTTAACGCTTATAACTTTTATTAACATCATCTAGACAACAATTTTTTAGAAGAAAAAGAAGCCTAAGTAGTGTTTTGCAGAAAAATAAAGAAGCTGAAATCCAGAAGAATAAATTATTTGTTCCAAAATAATTATTAATTGTTTCATGAATAATTATGTTTTTATTATTAGTAACGTACTCAAATCAACATTACTACCCAACTAACAAAATAAATGTTTATTAGTAAATTATAATGTTGTTTTTGTGGATTTTCTATTAATTTCTTGTGTGTTGTGTTATTTTCACTTATGAGTGATAAAAAATATATTTCTTATATCAATTTAAGTCTTTTTCTAATGTACGAAACTATTATAAAAATCATTGAGTAATATTTAGGTTTACTTACACAAGTAATCCGTTGATATTAATTTCATACATGCTTTAAAAGTTGAAATTGTGTGACTACTTTGCAACTATAGTCTAATTTTGATATATTAAATTGACTACTGTTTATTATATAAAAACTTTTTTTTCCAAATGCATATGTTAAGTTTCAAATTCGAATGTAATATTTAAAATATGAATAATGTCAATAATTGCATACTCAAACATTCAAAAATAAAAATATTCAGTTTTCTTCTAATACTGACTTTATATTTTTATTATTTATTTAATCATTATTATTACTTCCAGTTAAAATGGCAGTAAAACCATAATAGATGTTTGAACTGAGTTTGAAGTGAATAATATCGTAAAGACTTTAAACCCAAAAGAGTCTTGACTTCACTTTGAACGTTATAAAATGTGTTTGATTAAAAAAAAATTCCGATTATTTCTGTGTTCATTGTTGCATCGTATTTTCATTAACACGTAATAGTTTTTAATTATGCAATAGTATTTCTTTTATATTAATAAATATTGCAAATTTAACAATAAATGTTAAAGTAAAAAAGAAATGTGTCATTGCCAAAATTTTGTTTGTTTCTTGCTCGGAACTGAAAGTTAAATTTTCGTTTAATTCTTAATATACTATTTCATTGATTTCATAGTCAACTGACGTCTTCATGCCGCGTTAAATAGCGTTTCCGTATCAGAATCGCTAGAAAGTTTAATAAATTATGCAAATACCTACTCTAGTAATTCAATTACAATGAAAAAAATAAAAACAGTACAATTATTATTATATTAAATTGTAAAATATCAAGACTCTCTACCTATATCACTATTTTATTTGTTAAGTTCACATTACTCGCAAATTAGCCACAAATCATTTTTAAGGATGATCCAGCAACTGCAGTCGGATTTTGAGAGAACCATCGAAGGCTCAGGATCGGCGCAAATCAATACTATGGAATTAAGTGGTGGTGCGAAAATAAATAGATTGTTCCACGAACGTTTTCCTTTTGAAATTGTCAAAATGGAAATCGACGAGAAGGAACTGCGGCGAGAAATTGCTTTTGCTATTCGCAATATACATGGTAATTGGATATTTTATATTTTGAACATATTCATTTAAGTTGAACACTGAGTAGAATGTAATAATCGAGTATAAATAAATACTTATAAAGTAACGTGAATCGCTTACATAATTCGCATACTTATGAATCAAGAAAAAAATACGAGAATTTAATAATTTTTTATCACTCAGTTAAAAAGGAGGTATTGCATAATGGGATATTTTACAGGTATTAGGGTCGGTTTGTTTACTCCAGACATGGCTTTTGAAGCAATTGTAAAAAAGCAGATAAATAGGCTCAAGGAGCCAAGTCTTAAATGTGTGGACCTAGTCTTACAAGAACTTAGTAATGTTGTACGCATTTGTACAGAAAGGGTACGTTTTTCCAATTTTTCGTTTCTTTTTGAAGTGAAGATCGTGAGAGGAAAAAGAACTTAATTATTTCAAAGAAGAAAGAAATAATATATTAGCAATAGGTTTGATGATTGTTTAATATTCGTTTGAAAATGAAGAGACTTTAAAAGGAAAAAATGATTAAACGTTAGGTGTCGTTTATTTATAATAAATACATAATAAAATTAAACTTGAAGCGGCTTTTAAGTAGCTAACAATATATATGAACATTAATGAACTTATGTATTTGATTAACTAATGTATTTAATACATTATAGATGAACCGTTATCCCAGACTAAGGGAAGAAACTGAGCGAATCATCACCACTTACATTAGACAGCGAGAACAATTATGTAAAGAACAGCTTACACTTTTAGTTGACTGCGAATTGGCCTACATGAATACTAATCACGAAGATTTCATTGGGTTTGCCAAGTAAGTGGACGTTTTATATTCAAGCGTTTGGTAAAATGCAACGAGTTATCTGATTTAATAATGCTAGATTATATTCTTCTTTGTTTAAATTGTTATACACTAGGTCATGATCAATTTACATTTTGCTAAAATACAATAATTATTACATAGAATGCATACATATATGCATCTATATGTATAACAAAGCGTAAATAACAGGTATGCTTGTAGAAATTGGAAGTACAAAATCAATATCTTAAAATAAAGTTATATGTTATGAAAATTGACTCATAAAAGTATCTCATGAGTATTATGCTGAATAAATGTACTGTGATAAAACCACATGTTTCGTTTGAAAGATTATTCTTTACTAAAATAATAAAACAAAATGCTAACTGAAACGTTTTCAAATTTCATTGGTTCTTATGTCAATACATATAAAATGTTTATTTCTAAACATCGTTTCAATATCATTTACCTGCTATAATAATTTTTAGATTTCTTTTTGAGTAAATTTTTATAACTTCTGATATTATTTTAAGATACAAGTAATTGAAAATGTGGAGAACAAAATTATTTCCAATAGCCGATCATTTTAACCTACTTGTACAAGTGTTTTTAAAAGGTTTATTACATAAAACCTGGAACAAGTATCAAAATCTAATTACACATTGTAAATCTGGTATAAACTTTTTTTTACAAATTAAATTTTTAAGATGGTTTTTACCAGTGATGTGAAATAATAGGAAAATACCTGTATTCATCACATAGAGTGCCGATTTGAAAATGAACATTTTATTTAACAAAATCCATTAAAAAATTGTCTTTCAAATTCAATCATTCATAATAGAACAAAAGTACCATTATTCTTTCAAAATTTAAGTACTAATTTTTACATCATTTGTAATTTTTGTAATCATTTGTTAAACTGAAGAGACGAACCACAGTATCAGTTATCAAAATCTAAAATCAATATGAGATTTTAATGCGAAATAGAATTGCAGATAATTTGGTTTTCTCATTTGCATGCAATTTTGATAAATCCTAAATCTATGTAACTTTATTGTTATATGTTATGTCTCTTACAACATTATGTACATATAGCTATTAGCATTTTAATAACTAATCAAAGTAATTATTTGTCACTCTTTTGTACATTGTGTACAAGTAATCGTATGACATAGTACGTACGCTAAACTTGTTGGCATACAACTTTAACATGATTTATTTTAACATTTTATCATACATTTGAATAGGTGTATTATGATTTTACTGGTTCTCATAAAGTATATTTATTATTTCTGAAATTTAAAATATTTTATATATACTTTTAACATATGTATGCTTTTATGCATCACAAAGAAAAATCTTAATACTCCCATTGTTGTACGTCACCATAATCATTTTTGAATCTTAATTTGATTGTTTCATTGTAATTTATATCATTTATGTTTTTTCATTTACGTGCCAATCAAATTAGTTTATTCGAAACTCAAAAATTGCTAACAAATTTTAATTTCTATTTTTTATTTGTTTGTTAATTACTGATTCACTCATTCTGTAGTGCATTTTCGAATGTATGTGAACAAAGTGTAAAATACAAATGCCCTTTCAGTGATCTGTTCGCTGCAGTGATCTAATTCAAATACGTCAATTAAAGTTTCATGTTAATCAATTAAAGATATTGAAACCTGCTACCGTGAATTTAAGGGTCAGAAAGTTTATGCTTTGTTCCACATAACGTTACATGTCTATGTCATTGTCAACATACAAATTGACTTACATCATCCAATTATATTGTAATTCATAAATAAAAACAATGATTTAATATTATTGGCAGCGCGGCAGCCAAGAGCCATAATGCAAGGTAAGAAGATATACACGTATCGAAACAACAATATTCACTACACTCTTTTTATCACTTTTTTCTCTTTTTCACTGTCATTGACTCCTGATCATTAAAAATCATGTTTTTGAACATTCTTTTACCGTATAACACTGACATTGTAAGAGTTATTAACACGTTTAACGATAAAAGTTCGTTTTATGCAAATTGAAAGAAAAAAAAAAAAAAGAAACGAGAAAAGCTATCCGAAAGTCTGGCCTTGATAACTAAATTTTAATCCAGACAATTGAAAATTAATTTAAGTAATTTTTTGTTAAAGTAAATTTAATCAATTATGTTTTTATATACTTCTGTGGTTACAATATGTAAACGTTAGATTTAAAATTGTCTCATGATCCATAAGTGATTTGTTCTATATAATTATATTTGTCACCGACAAAAGCTCTTTTGTCATGAAAATATTATTAATTAATTTTTATAATAAAATTGTAACGTTCGTCACGAAAGAAAAATAAAATTACCTATGCAAGGTTTATTCGAATAAATACAACGTGTAAATAACTCTTGGTGAACGTTTGTTATTTTGCAATGGCAAACAATTGCGAGTTTCTTTTAATATTTTCTGTTGAAATTTAGCGCTACTGCACAAAAAATTTTACGCTGTATAACATTCGCACACTTCATTTCCAAGATTGTACGTGCATTATGTCAACGGAATTATTGCTTTGAATGATTACAATTGTACACCGTGTACGTTGCGTTGTACGAATGCAGCTACTTGAATATATCGAGAAATTACTTTTATGTGCACACAAAATTTTAATTCAATATATTAGATTTGTGATTATCAAACGTTGCATTTTCTCAAGTTCCATTATCTTTACAATAATTTTTTTTCTTTGTATTTTATCTTAATCTTTTATTCTTACCTTTTTTTATTTGAAACAAACATATTTTTCAGCGAATTATTAATCACAGTTATTATGCTGGCAAACAATTTCTTTACTTTTTCATGAATTTAATCTTCTTTGAATTATACCGAAGTTTGAGCAGCAAAATTTCTCATAATTGATGTTAATAAATATAAGTTGTACTTTTTTTTATTATTAGGCCAATCAAATTAGGGATCTTACAATTCAGTTTTATTCATCAGACGTAGACATATGAAGGAATATAGAAAAAAAAAACTCAGTAGCATTTCTGTTGATTAACAAAAACAAGGAAGAGTTAAAGAATCCAACTAAATAGCTGAGATAAAGATTAGAAGGAAATGTTTTTAAATACCTGCTTGAATGTGTTACAAGTTTTTATCGATTGTAATATCAGTGTCCTATTTTTGTCCTTATATTTTTTTTCATTCGTAAAATTTAAAGTTTTACATAATAAAAAGAAGTAAATGTATTTCATAAATTTGAAGGCGAAATGAATTGACATTCATATTGCAATTGTTATGAAAATTTTGAATACTGCTGCTACGTATTCATAAATATAAAGCTTCTCTGACATAGCTGATAATTTTTACCATTTTAAGAGTTTGATTTAATCTTACCAGAGTGAACGAGAAGTCGAGAGAAAAAAGAAGAAAGTAATTGGCAATTAGCGCGTTTGATGAAAATAAACCTTGTGTTTCAAATTAAAAGTCCTACTTCCACAGAATAACGTTTTTTCATTTTAGTGCCCAGCAAACATCGGAAAATTCCGCCAAAGGCGGTCGATCTGCTCTAGGGAATCAAGTCATACGCAAAGGTTACATGTGCATACATAATTTAGGGATCATGAAAGGTGGATCGCGAGATTACTGGTTTGTTCTCACCTCGGAAAGTATTTCGTGGTACAAGGATGAAGAGGTAATTGTTTGTTATATACTATATGTAAAAGAGAACACGTAACTCATGAACTATATTACAATTACATTTATTTACATACAACATAAATAAAGAAGTAAAAAAAGGTTCTTACTTAGCCTTTCAAGCAAAGGTATAAAACTTAAATGTTTCAGTTGTGAAGACACTGCTGCAGACGGCGCTGTAATAGCCAATTCACTCGCAATGGTTTCTGCAGCGCCATCTGCTATTGTGTCCCCATAGCTGAAACACTCAAGTTTGATACTCCTGCTATTAAACTGTATTATTCTTGATTAAATTGATAATATGAATGCAATTTTAATGAAAATAGGAAAGGGAAAAGAAATACATGTTGCCACTGGATGGACTAAAATTGAGAGATGTTGAACAAGGCTTCATGTCGCGTCGTCATTTGTTTGCACTATTTAATCCAGACGGCCGAAACCTTTACAAGGATTTCAAACAATTGGAATTAAGTTGCGAGACGCAAGACGAAGTAGATTCTTGGAAAGCATCATTTCTTAGAGCTGGAGTTTACCCTGAGAAATCTACCGAACAGGCCAATGGTGAAGGAGAGGTATGTACTTGTTTAGTCATTTGTTTACTGTTTCATCATAATTTCAAACTTATATTGATATGCGCCCACGAAAAATAGAGCGAAAGTATGAAATTATAAATGTACTACATTTGTTATTATAATTTTTATTTTGAATCACTTTGGTCATATTATATACAAATTAATTTTAGGATAAGCGGCCGGTGAGTTAAGAATAAATAGAACGTATGTCAATGTTTTAAACTTGTGGTGGATTTTCATTTAACAGTTTTTCTTGAGTTAATTTTCTTTTACAACTAATGCAATAGTATAATTGATATTAGTATGAATAAGTTTGAGCGCAATCGTTTAATAATGTGTCTTCATATTTTATTCTGGCTTTGAAACAGTCGTTTCATTATATTTAAAAAATATCATTGTTTCAACTTTATCAATTCGTCAATCTTAGATCATAAATTTTAACAAAAACATTCATTATGAAAAGTTAAAAAAAAAAAAATTCTTTTACAGACGATTGCAATCAAAACGTTTAAACAAAATCATCAATTTCATTAATTTGTTCTTCTAATCACTAATTTTATTTTATATAATATTGAACGTATAATACCGTTGAAATTATTTATTAAAAAAACTAATGATTACCTTGAAGTGTAAAATTACGCAAGTTTGTAATCGTTTAGTCGCATGATGCATACAATGTTTTATGTACCAAGAGTGCGCAAAAGAATCATTTCGCGCACTTGGAAGAAAATATTTTAGTTATAATCAAATGAAGTAAACGAGTTTTTGGTTCTGCTACACAATATTCAATTCATCAATTGTATGGTGGATTTTTGTTTACTTTGTATCATTTCAATTTACTTAGTTAACTTTAAAAGTTATAAGCTTTACGTTGCTTCATTTTCATTGTCAAGTGTGTATGATTGTATTTTTCACATGTTCATTTCTTTTTCTTATTTCTATTCGTCTAAAGGAAGGATATGAGGTTTGTACAGTTCGGAATCAGTTATGAACATTACAAAACAATACACACATAAATTTTTTACCTTTACTTGGCACAAGTCACACAG
>JABFOV010001830.1:0-22803 GCA_022817685.1 Aradophagus sp. ZL-2020 | reverse complement strand
GGAAGAGGAGTGAAGAGTGAGTGTATCTAGTATAAGGTGACAGAGGAGACCTTTGACTAGAAATGATAAGACATGGTAGGTGAGTTGTAGTATTGCTGCGTTGACCTAATTTGTTTGTTTTTTGACAGGGCCGTGGACGCCTAGATATAAACCCGGCCGATTGGGCGGCGGTGGGGGGGGGGGAATAAGACACGGCCGGTGGCACGGGCGGCACCGGTGGGGGCCGGTGATGGGGGGGCCCCCCCCCCCCCCACTTCTGCGCTACGCACTGCTACTCGCTAGAGCACAGTCAACGACGCCGCTGCCATTGTTTACACTCCTTGTGTCATCTTTTATAATTAAATGTTCAATTAATGTCGTTATCTCTCTCGTCAACATTCCGTCGAAAGTAATGTTGAAAGCACACTGAAATCAATAGATGCAATGACACTAGAACGGAATGTTATTGTTCGTTGTATTCGATGCGAAATACCGTCGCCCTGCATTTTACAAATGCTTGAATGCCAATGAATGTTGATTGTTGAACTGCACCTCAGATTGTTGCGGTAAACAAACACAAGCATGGCAACTTCGGATGATGATAGTGACAATGCCAAAAGTGAGATCAACATGACGGGCTTTCTTTTCGGCAACATCGACGACAGCGGTCGATTGGAGGATGATATTTTCGACGCCGACACAAAGCAGCACTTGGCATCTCTGGGGCAGCTCGGTCTTAACACTTACGTACAAGAAATGACGACCGACATTGTCGACGCCGATAAACCAAATTCTCCCGAAAGCTTGGAACAAAAGACTGAGCTCAACGGCGATGTTGATTATAAGTACAAATCTCCTAGGGCTCAAGATTTTTCTGACATCAACGAAGTCGCCGACGATCTTGTCGAGAGCCACACTCATGGTTTGCGCTCATGATAATATTGTTTTGTGATGATGATTTTTGATGGACAGTACACCATTAACGCTCACGGTGCTACGGGTTTATTGAAGGAATTAAAATAGAAACGTTTGTTTATAATTATGAATAAATTAAATCATTTAATTAATGTATTTTTAAATTTGTTCTGAAATAAATTATTATACTTAAAACATACTACATTGGAAAAAAGATTAAATCAAATTAAATTTAATACTGAAAACATGTGATATAATTAAAAAACAAAGATATATACGTAATGTGACACAACAACAATTGAAAATGTTTATGTTCATCTGTTGATATGCAATTCGTTTGAGTTTATTTTATCTTTCAATGCACAATTTTCTTTGTGTTTACCCTTGTTATATAAATATTTGGGTGTAGCAGAAAAACGATTTAAATGGCTGAATGGGTTTCAATGGCTCGATAGTTTTTCATCTCTATAATTGCCATATAATGAAACGGTCATCAAAATCGTTCTACACGTAGCACATGCACGTCGAAAACCCCATTTCTTTAGTTATTTTATTAAATATTTATGATAAACACCTTGAAAAAGGATTTTCTCACCTTTAATGATATTTTGCATCTATCCTTGGATATATTTGTGTGAGAAAGCATTGAAACATACATGAAGAGTTTAAAGCATTACTATGAGCGTTAAAAGTTTGTATATTTCAAGATTAAAAAAAAAAATTTTTCTTCTGAACATTGCTATTTTTTGTCATTTAAATTGTTATATTTCACTTTATATTGATGAAGATCGTAAAAAGAAGCTCTACAGATATTCTTTTTGTAATTCGATTAGTTGAAAAATTTTAAAATACAAAAAAGTATGATTAAAAAGTCATTTCTACACTTTCAATAGGAATTGTTCTACCTTCAATGGCAATTCTACTCTTTCAATTGCATAATCAATTATCTGAGTGTATTTGTATTCGAAAAGCTAAAATTAATATATTACTTAACTAGTGAAGAAAAATAATGACAACTGATGTCAGTTTCAGGAACAAGCCAAAGACGAGTTTTGTGAATCTGACACAAGTTGACGTAATCTTTAATATTTTTCAAGTGTATTTTTACTGTGTAACAGTGTTACACTTCACAAAAAAATGTATACAAAAATCAAGCAATAAACTATAATAGAAACATAGATTGGAACATGTTGATTTTGTTACCTTACCTGTTTCAACCTTATGTTAATGTTAAAACAATGGTATTTCTAAACTTTGTTTAACATTGAAATAATGTTGATTTATACCGAAGTAAACTGAGAGCGCTTAATGGCAAAAACCATGTCTATGTTTAACACAAATTGTGTGTAGTAGTAGAAAAATGAAATTGCTTTATTCAACATAAATGAAAAATTTGTAAAACACATAGTTAATTTATGTAATAAGTAAAAAATATGCAACTTTGTGATGCTTTTTTATTATTTAATTACAATTATCAATGCCTCAACTTTTTTTTTTATTTTACAGCAACTACAACGAACATCGAAATTAAAGAGGAAATTAAAACTGAAAATATAGATAACAAATGTGATAATGAATCTAATAATCAAATATCATTACCATCTGGCAATAAAGATTTTGCAGGTAACAAGAACGAAAATAAAGAGAACAGAAACACTGAAACTCCAAAACTACGAACGCCTTTGGCTTCGATGTTACCACAAAAATATGCCAAAGTGGATGTCACAGAATTGTTTCCCGATTTTCGACCAAATAAGATACTTCGATTCTTGCGCCTTTTCGGAACTGGAAAGGTCGGCAATTTGCCACAAATGTGGAGAAGTGTGAGGAAAAGAAGAAAAAAATCAAAATCTGCCATAAAAATTTCTAATTTTAAAGAAGATCCCGATAATAAGTTTAAGGTATTTATATCTGTTGTTGTGGAATTCTGAAAAAGAAAATCGAACAACTCAGATAAAAAAAATCATATGATTTCTCATGTGAGAAATTATATGATTTCTTATATGATTTCTCATATGATTTCTCATATGAGTTCTCACGTGATAACTCAAACGAGAAAAAAAGAAATAAAAAATTAAAAAAAGAAAAATCTAAAATGTTTATATTGATTTAGTTTAAATATTGTATCTGCAATAAACAAGGAATTGTAGTATCACGTGTTCTCTTACACATATTTCAAAACCATATTTAAAGATGGGGCCTTTAGAACAACAGTTTTGCCAGTAGGTGGTGAATTTAGATCTTTCTCACACTTGAGTTTTATTTTTGAAATTATAGAAGTGAATAGTGGAACAGTGGTGCCAAAAGAGTAATAATAATATTATAACTTACCACCATTTTTCGTCGTCTCTGTTTATTGCAGATACAATATTTTAATTAAATCAATATAAACATTTTAGATTTTTCTTTTTTTAATTTTTTATTTCTATTTTTTCTCATTTGAGTTATCATGTGAGAACTCATGTGAGAAATCATATGAGAAATCATATGATTTTTTTTAACTGGGAAAATAAAAAAAGAAAAAAAAACGATTCAATAATTATTAATACAATAATAATATATCTTATAACAGGGCTGGGTAATGCAGTATGGTGATGATCCTTTACCAGAACAATATGCTTCTGACGACGAAAATAAATTGTTAAAACCTATTGATGATAAAGATAAAAAAAAGCAAAATGTTGATAGCTCAGACAACAGAGATAACACGCCAAAAATTGCAGACTGGCGATTTGGACCAGCACAACTTTGGTATGATATGCTCAATGTACCAGAAACTGGTGAAGGTTTTGATTACGGATTTAAGTTGGCTGAAAAGGTATACTGGACAATTAATATTTTGATTTACTTATACAACATAAAATGCAAACGAATCAGAAATTGACAATTGAATCATATTTGAAGAAAAATATCATGTAATTTATTTTATAGGTCCCAGTGGACAAAAAACCTCTAACTGATGAATTTCCCGATGATGCCTTTTTAATGGTCACGCAACTTCGTTGGGAAGATGATGTTATTTGGGACGCAGATGATATTAAACACGAAGTATGGCTAAATTTATTATATTATTTAAACTGTATCAGTATTTGATAAGAGTAAAATAATATTGTTATGTTATGTATTAAAACGGTTGTCAGGTGTTGAAAAAATTAAACAGCAACAATAGTGCAGCGGGCTGGGTACCTTCAAGTGGGAATCGCACAGCACAGGCATTCAGTCAACCTGGCAAGTCGTCGGCTTCAAGTGGTCCCAACGTCAGATTAGTGATTCCGCAATTTAGTTCATCAATACACATGCAAAATCAAAAAAATAAAATGTATGCCATTGTATGTCTTATTCACAGTGACACAACAACTGTTGTACGACTGTTGTTTTGCTACTGCTTACTTAATTTGAGATTAACAGATTTTTATCAGAATGATCATCTTTTAATATGAGAATTTTTGTTTTTCCTGATTTCTAACTTGTAAATACTGCAACTGTTTAAAAGGGGATTGAATAAAAGTGGCCAGCAACATGAAAGTCTTGATGACACGTGGTACTCAATCTTCCCAGTTGAAAATGAAGAATTGGTTTATGGCTTGTGGGAAGATGATGTCATATGGGATGCTGCGAATATGACAAAAATACCAAAGCCGAAAATCTTGACATTGGATCCTAACGATGAAAACATAGTTCTGGGCATTCCTGATGACATTGATCCAGCACTCTTGCACAAGGAACATGGGCCGACGCCAAAAGTTAAGATCCCTCACCCTCATGTTAAGAAAAGCAAGCTCTTACTTGGAAAAGCAGGTGTCATCAATGTTTTGGAAGAGGATACGCCTCCTCCGCCACCCAAATCTCCTAATCGAGATCCATTTAATATATCCAATGATATGTTAGTATAATTTACATTTTTATTTTAATCAAATTGTAATATACAGTAAACAACTAAACATGTTTGATTGTCATTTTAAGAGGCACAATTTATATTTGTAGTTGTTTATGTTAATGATTTATATTTTCAATAGATCGAACTAGATGTTAATAATTATATTTTTATAGTTATTATATGCCAAAATCATCTGAGACAACTTTGAGATTGAAAGTTGCTGGTGGAAATCTTATTCAACATAGTACGCCTGTTGTCGAGCTACGGCCTCCATTCGTACAAACACATATGGGCCCCTTAAGGTTACGGAATTTCCATCGACCCCCCTTAAAACGTTACAGCCATGGCCCCTTATCTACGCCCTTGTTTCATCCTGTACTACCTTTATTAAAACACATCAAGAAGAAAGCCAAGGTGATTTTGTAAACAACAATTGTGTAAATAACAGGCTAAACACAACGGATTTTAATTCAAATAATAACAAATAAATGATAAAATTTATGACAAATAATATTTATTATTGTAGCAAAGAGAACAGGAACGTATTGCATCTGGTGGCGGCGATGTATTCTTTATGCGAACTCCTGAAGATTTGACTGGACGCGATGGCGAGTTAGTTCTTGTAGAATTCTCAGAGGAACATCCTCCCTTAATGAATCAAGTGGGCATGTGTTCCAAAATCAAAACTTACTACAAAAGGAAAGCAGGAAAAGATCAAGGTCCTCAGCAGTATAAATACGGCGAAATATCGTATGCGCATACCAGTCCATTCCTTGGGATTCTCACACCAGGTCAAAGTATTCAAGCTTTGGAAAACAATATGTATAGAGCACCAATTTATCACCATAATGTTCCTCCAACCGATTTTTTGGTCATTAGAACTAGGTAAGTTAATAAATAATAATTTAAATAATTAAACATTTCTTGCTTATGAAATAAATATTAATAATTTGTTTGTTAAATCTATTTTTTTTTGTGTACGACTACTAATGTATGTATTTATTTTAAAGACAGCAATATTATATTCGCGAAATAGATGCTCTATTTTTGGCCGGACAACAGTGTCCTCTATATGAAGTTCCTGGGCCGAATTCAAAGAGAGCAAATAATTTTGTCAGAGATTTTTTGCAAGTGTTTATCTATCGATTATTCTGGAAATCCAAAGACACACCTAGAAGAATAAAAATGGATGACATTAAAAAAGCTTTTCCTTCTCATAGTGAAAGCAGTATCAGGAAACGACTGAAACTTTGCGCAGATTTTAAAAGAACAGGTTTGTCTGCATATTTACATCACTACTTTTATAGTTTTTAATTCTAATTGGAACCGAGTATTGATTGATTACTACAAGTCTAGTTTTCACGATTAAGAAAAACTTTACGAACTATCCATCTAGCATAGTAGTGGTACATGTTATTCAAACGTCACTGAAGATAAGTTCATTTGATCATTCAAATATTCATTACAGGAATGGATTCTAATTGGTGGGTAATAAAACCCGATTTTCGGTTGCCAACTGAGGAGGAAATAAGAGCGATCGTATCACCAGAACAGTGTTGTGCATATTACAGTATGATCGCGGCGGAACAGAGATTAAAAGATGCTGGTTACGGTGAAAAATTTTTGTTCACTCCTCAAGATGATGATGATGAAGAAATGCAATTAAAAATGGATGATGAGATCAAAGTGGCACCTTGGAATACGACTCGAGCTTATATTCAAGCGATGAAGGGCAAATGTTTGTTACAGTTGGCTGGACCTGCTGATCCTACTGGTTGTGGTGAAGGCTTTTCGTATGTTCGCGTACCAAATAAGCCAACTATTAGCAAGGCATGTTTCAATTTTCATCAAACGTTATAGTATTTATTTCTTTATGCATTAAACATATGGACTACAATTTCCATTAGAAATATAATGAAAAAATTATAATTCTTCTATACTGAGTTTGTCTGCACGTATTATATTTTTCATTGAAATTAACTTTTTTCATTTCCACCTGAAATGCATTGATTGATTCCAATGAAATTAACGTTCTTAATTAACTATTGCGCATGAGAAAAAAAATAACGTCATTTTATTTGATTTTTTTTCTGTTCACTACAAATTAGATGGCACTTTTAAGAAAACATACCATGTCACTTTGTACTATGTTTAATGTACTTAAAAATAGGAAGAACAAGAAGCTCAGCCAAAAAGAACTGTTACGGGAACAGATGCGGATCTTCGAAAACTGTCGTTAAACAATGCAAAAGCATTGCTGCGTAAATTTGGAGTACCTGAAGAAGAAATAAAAAAATTGTCTCGATGGGAAGTCATAGACGTAGTTAGAACACTGTCGACGGAGAAGGCAAAAGCTGGCGAAGAAGGCATGACCAAATTCTCCCGAGGCAACAGGTTTTCAATTGCCGAGCATCAAGAACGTTATAAAGAAGAATGCCAAAGGATTTTTGATTTACAAAATCGAGTTTTGGCTTCGAGCGAAGTGCTCAGCACTGACGAAGGTATTGCTGATCACTGTTTTTTCACAGCTACCATCTATTATTAAAGTCTAATATGAAATCCTACTTAAGTAAAAAAGAATGTTTTTTATATTTATAAATTAGTGAGTAAATATGAATTGATAAGTATTATTAAATTTTGAAAAATTGCATCATAGTTTATAAATTATTTATTACATTTATAAACAAATTAGATAATCAATCTTGTGATACTTTCAATCAACAGGCGAAAGTTCTGAGGAAGATTGCTCAGACATTGAAGAGATGGGAAAAAATATTGAAAATATGTTGTCTAACAAAAAGACAAGTACACAATTATCATTGGAACGTGAAGAACAGCAACGTCACGAGCTGCGGAAAATGTTAATGAATGAAAATCAGGAGCAAGATAAGAAGACCAAAGATAAGAAGAAAAATGACGAAGAAGACAGTCAGCAGCAGCAACTGCAGCAGCAGCAGTCACAGCAAAATAACGCCAACATGCAGCAGGGCCGTGTACTGAAGATCTACAGGACCTTCCGCAACTCTGCAGAAGGTAAAGAGTACACTAGAGTGGAATTGGTGCGTAATCAGGCTGTAATTGACGCATACTTGAAGATACGTAGCTCCAAAGACGAAACATTTATTAAACAATTTGCAACGCTGGACGACGCGCAAAAGGAGGAAATGAAGCGAGAAAAGAGAAGAATTCAAGAACAATTGAGGCGCATCAAGCGTAATCAGGAACGCGAACGTTTGATGGGAAACACGAATACAATTAGTTCAAGTTTTAATGCCACATTATTAGATCGTTCGTCAAACAATTCCACGCCGTTGCCGACGTCATCCAGCAATTGCAACAGTCCTTTGGCCAGTTTTCAGTCAACTTTGCTGTCGTCAAAACCGCCAAAGCCTGAAGTATCACCTCCTAAACGTAAGAAACCTAAACTTAAACCAGACCTCAAATTGAAATGTGGAGCTTGCGGAAATGTGGGTCACATGCGAACAAATAAGGCTTGTCCACTTTATCAAAGCAGTATGACAAGTTCCACTGTCAACGTCGCGATGACTGAGGAGCAAGAAGAAGAGATTGAGAAGCAACTCACGTCAGATGACCAGGACTTGGTTAACGTTGATGGCACTAAAGTCAAATTGTCGTCCAAGCTCATTAAAGTGAGTATACATTGCTTTAGAATAAAAATTTCAAGGCTGATTGATTTGTCTTATTGTTTTCTAGCTGATGGTTTTGCCAAATTCTTAATCAACGTACTGTATTTGTTTATTGATGAATAATTTGTTTGTTTTATGTTTGCTTAATTAGCATGCAGAAGAAATGAAGCGTCGCACTTTGCTACTGAAAGTACCAAAAGATGCTGTTAATTCGAGAAAACGACGAAGAGCACCTGGGGAAGATCACTGTGATTATTTGAAGAAACATCAGAGACCCGCTAACAGAAGGAGGACCGACCCGGTTGTGGTAATGTCGACTATATTGGAAAATATTCTCAATGAAATGAGGGACTTGCCAGATGTTCAACCATTCCTCTTCCCCGTTAATCCAAAAGTAAGACCCGTTAATTGCTCATTCACGTTTATTATTATTGTTAGACTTTATTTGCATATTTTCCTTTTATCAGACAGTGCCAGATTATCATAAAATTGTTCAACGTCCGATGGATTTACAAACCATTAGAGAAAATTTGCGACAAAAGAAATACCAGAATCGCGAGGAATTTTTGGCGGATGTTAATCAAATAGTTGAAAATTCAAATTTATACAATGGCCAAAAAAATCCTTTATCAGTGGCAGCAAAACGCATGCTGGACATATGCGTTGAAAGGCTTGGCGAAAAAGAAGACAGATTAATGAAATTAGAAAAAGCTATTAATCCTCTACTTGACGATAACGATCAAGTTGCTCTAACATTTATTCTGGACAACATAATTAACAATAAGCTCAAGTTATTGGCTGATGCTTGGCCATTCCTCAAACCAGTTAATAAGAAATTAGTGAAGGATTATTATAATGTAATAAAGAAGCCAATGGATTTGGAAACGATTGCCAATAAAGTATCAGGTAAAGGAACCTCACCTTCTTGAACCTAACAAATGAGTAACATGACTTATTTACTACAGTTATTAACTTTCGATTATTCGATTCCTATTTAGCACACAAATATCACAATCGTGACGAATTTTTAAAGGACATCGAACTTATTTCAATTAATTCTGCAATGTACAATGGTAAAGAATCGACATTCACTAAAAAAGCGGAAAATCTCTATAAAATATCTAAAGACACATTAGAAGAGGTAATAATAATCAATCCATTGGTAAGATTTATAATTTTATTTGATAGAGCTATTTTTTATTTAAACGTATGTCATTTTTAGTACAACGAACACCTGACTCAGTTGGAGAAAAATATAGCTTTGGTGCAACAACGAGCGATGGAACAAGCTGATATTGATTCATCTTGGATGGGCCCTGAAGAAGAAAATTACACGATTCCTGAACCCGAATTCAGAGAGGTAGATTTATTAACACAAAATTTAAAGTTATTTTTACAGTTTTAGCCTCTTAGATTTATCAATGAAACTTAAATGCAACTTTACACAATTAATTTATTATCTTTATTTTAATTTCGCTTTGTAATTTTTACTAAATTTAGAATCAATCAAGTTCTCCAGAAATGTATGATAAGTCTAATTTGGATGACGATGATTTTGTTGATGTGGAAGAAGTAGTCATGAATGGAAATGAAATAGAATCAAAATCTAAAAGAAAAGACGTTCTTGAAGAAGGTATATCATTAAATTAATTACATAATATAGTTAATAAAAAACAAATTTAAATACATTTGAGATATTGTAATGTAACTGTTTGTTTTCAGATTTACAATTCTCTAGTGAAGATGAATTTGATCAAGTTCCATTTGGCGATGAACATCCAGAAGCCATGGAGGTAGAGAAAATTGATTTGGGTACAATAAGAATGGAAAATGAATTACCAGCTGATGACGATAGTCAACAGGTTGCAGAAGCAATGGTGCAACTTAGCAATGTCGGTTTTTACGTTGGAGAACAACAGTTGCTGCAACAAGGTTATTTATTACAAACAATATGAATTCTCAATGAAATAATGACAAAAAATGTGAAGCTTAACATTTCGAGCAAGTCATGTAATCAAACTAAAACTTGGATATTTATAATATATTTGCTACTACTGGAATTGTAAACCTAATTACATTTGAGCTTCACATGTCTCTCATATTGAATACTATCGAATCACAAATGTCATATTTTAGAGGTCCATTTTTGCTAGAAAACCTTTCATTGATTTTATAATTGCAATGTTATATTTTATAATTAGTTTGATACACAACTTTTAATTACTTTGTTTTCAGATGAAAGCATCGATGTTGATCCAAATTATGATCCATCAGATTTTCTTTTAGCAAGTCTGCCAAATAGGAATGAACAATTTATAACGAAAATTCAAGACGATTTAGCTGTATCTGAAAGTGATGAGGAAGTGGGAAATAATGCAGTTATACATACAGAAACACAGCAGTCGCAAGCAGTTGATGAAGAAGACGATCTGTGGTTTTAGAGGTACAAAAGTTACACAAAACAAAACTTAAACAAATGCGAATTACTTAAAAAATGTATGATGATACGATTCCATTGCAGTATATTAGCGAAATACCTGACCTTAATCGTTAGGAGAGATAAGAAAAAACACTAAATAATTATTATGCTCAAACTTTTTACATGAAGTAATCGAATTTCATGAATTCTTACATTCTAAAATGAAAGTAAGAAAATTTTAATAAAGATTTTAAATTATTGTTACATTAATTTAAAATTTTTATTTAAACTTTGTAGTTAAATTTATTTTAACTTATTGAAACTTACTATACTCAAACTAAATATTTTTGCCATCTATTGGGAGTTTAATTAGTTATTAGATTATGTTAAACAAATCATCGCCTTAAAATTAATTGAATTCAATTTGTTTTCATGAATTTGCACGTTACTATAACATAAAACAAATAGTTACTTATGTATTTGATTAAGGCGGCGATATACTTGCAATGCTTATAACTCAGTTGATTTATCGATTTTCATTCAAACCCACTTGCAGTTATAATACAAATGTTTTTCAGTATTAAAAAGATTAAGAAAGTTGATTTTTTAAACGTGATGTTTTAAACTGGGTAATCTTAATTTTCTTTGCAAAATGTTTTGCATGTATTCTTTAAAATAAATACTCTTTGAACAAGTAAAGCGATTTTAACAATAAATTTACTTACACTTTATGTAGATACAAATAAAATATATAGATTCATTTAGTATTCAATCATCATTTATAACAATTAGTATTCTAAGACTAGTTACATTTCATCACTCAGCTACATTAAACATTTGTAAAAATAATATGTATTATTAATCATTCACACACTTCTGCATCCAATTCAATAAAAAAGCAAATCGCATTTATTATTCAACAGTTTAAAAAGGATAAATAAAATATGTATTGAATAAAATAAGGTATATATTTTATACACAGTATCAAAATGGAAAAAACATTTTATCGCAAGTTTACACATCAAATTTTCTTTGTTATATGACTTTCATTTCTTTTTGAATTGATCGCAGGCTGCATTTGCATTGTTTATTGTGAATAGCTATGTCAATCAGTTACTTTTACAATGACGTTCACTATCAAAGCGTAATAGTTGGCACGATCCCAGCAGTAAAAAAGCAAAAGCTTTTAAATTTGGATTTATTTTTTTCAATAAATTATCGACCAATTAAACATTTATAAATTGTCCAACTGCTTTTTTTCAAAATATCCAGACCCCAGACTACAAGATAGAATTTATACACCTATGTTCCGATTAGAAAAAAAAAAAAAAAAAAAAAAAAAATATGTGATAGCAGTTTTCCCAAATTAGCGGTTAGCAGTGCAACTGAGTCGCCCCAATATGGCAAGCTACTAATTTCGATTCGTGTTAAGATATTAGAAAATGCAATTTGAAAAATTACAAATATGCAGTTGCATTTAAAACCCTGAGTCTAGCACATTATCTTAGTAGAGTTGAAGGTAGAAAAAAAACGTTATAGAAAAAAATTGTCTTAGGAGGTCTTTTCAAGGTAGAACATCATACGATATTATAAAAACATTTTGTTGCAAAATAATTATCATTCAGATGCCACCAGTTTTGGAGCAACAATAGTTAGAACACCGTCGGCGGACAAAAAACACGTGACTTTGGAAATGTCATATTCCTCGGGCAGTGCATAACGTTTGAGAAACATCTTTGAATAGTAACCATGCTCATTCCTCTTCTCCTCGTGTCGCGCTTCAACAACGATACAACTGTCCACCGTCTTCACCATAATCTCGTGCGGCTCGTACTGCTTGACTTCCACTATTATTTCATATTTTTGCTCGTCGTCCTTATTTTCCTTCGTCTTGACATCACCCATGATATCCTCCCACGGTTTCAGATAATTTCGAAAGGGATGCGTCAGTGGCGGCATCGGCAGTAACTTTGTCAGACTTGCAGTCTCCAAATTCAGCTTAAAATGGTCATCCAGGAAGCGCTGAGGCCTATCGAAATCATCCCACCACGCGCGAAACACATTCAAATCCACGGCCATAACTTCCTCGTTTGTGTTCCTTTTTTATTCCCTTCACTTTGCTAGTGAAATAAAATAAAAAAGTAGTTGAATGAATAAATAAATGGACAAATAAACAGACAGGCACACGGCCAGCCATACGATAACAGCTGAAACATTGTTGCACAACTTACGCGCTCCGAATTTGTTTTCACACTGATTGACTTTAACTGCACCACCGATGCCTGTCTTTACTTTTTATATAAGTATCATCTAGCTGTTGCATCGCCTATATTTGGATCATGAATTACCTACATAAAAAGTAGCATCCGCATTGAAGACAGATGCTTCGTTTGAAGTTTCGTTGTTAAAATATTTGTTCGCTAAATACTCAGCTGATGAAATAAAAGTAATTGGATAAATATATTTGTCTGGATTGCACAACAACCTCTTTTATTTTAACTTTGAGTTTGTCATTTTTTTAAAAGATTGCTTTGATGCTACAAAAACGCAACATTCTTTGAAATATTGCTATGTATATCTTACAAAACTGTAGAAACAAGTATAAATAATATTAAAAAATGTTCAATTATTCGATATCATCAATGATACTTTGAACAGCTTCCACAAATGATGGATAAACTTTGGTCGGTGGTGGAGATATCGTTAATTCGTCCCCGTCTCTATACTTTCCAGTTTTAACTAAATATCCTTTCATTCCAACTGCCATAGCTCCAGCAATGTCGTCTTTTACATCCTAAGTAAAAGCAAAATTTATTTTCAGAAAATGTTTTTAGCTTTTATCTGTACATTTATTTTTTACCTGATAATAATTAATATACTTACATCGCCAATCATAACAGCATCACAAGGTTGCACATTGTTCAATGCCGATTTAAAAAACTCGGCCGTTGGTTTACCCACAACTCTTGCTTTAATACCAGCTGAATATTCTAAGCCTTTAATAAACGGTCCTGGACCCAAAGCCAAACCGTCTGATCGTTTATAATAACGACCTTCGTGAATGGCTATCAATGGTGCTCCGTTTAAAAGTATTCTGTAAAGATAAAAATCATCCACCATTTAAATGAAAATTACATTTCTCTATTCAATCATTATTTATTACCTAAAAGCCCTATTCAATTCTTCATAATTGAATTTATCTGGCGCTAAACCAACAAGTACTGAATCAAATGACTTATCAGTTTGTATTAAATCTTGAAAATCTTCCATAGCTTTTGCATCTAACAACAATAAAGGATTCAGGTTGCAGGATTTTACTAATTCTCTCGCAGCTATTAAAGAAGTAAAAATTTCTTCCTTTTTTATTTTAAATCCAAGATCTGATAATCTTTTGTGTAACACATTTTTTGATTCTTTTGTTGTGTTTGTGACAAACTTGATTGAAACAGGAGCACTACGTAATCTGCAATTAAATTTCGTTAGATTTTTATTTCAACATTACTTAACTACTAAGTGTTAAAAATCAAAATAATAAAAACATGAAATAATTATATAACAAATAATACTTTTCTAATGCTTCAGCAGCACCTGGTATTACAGCATTTTCAATGTGCAACGTTCCACTGAGATCAATTAGCACCAATTTAATTTTCGTCATTATACTAAAATTAATCATTATTCGTTGTTATAATACTAATTGAATATTAAAATAATGAAAAAAAAAAAAAAAAAAAAGTATTACTCGAGTATAACCTGATTGATCAATTATATATGAACCCAAACTAACATAAAATAAAATAATTAAAAGTCAATCAATTTTCAGATCAATGAAACAAATACGAATGAAACCTCTCTGCTAGATTAAATTTCAATAATTGATGAGCGAAAATTTGAAACCTAAAACAGCATCAATTAGATTCGAGTGATAACTAGGTATGCTTATGAGACTTCCTAGCGCCATCTCTGCTCATTTCTTTTTACTAAATTGAAGTGGTTTAAGACCCCTAGGTGTAGTAACGTCCAGCCCTGACAAATCCAATTGTATCGATATGTCAACAAAGATATCGATCCTGCGAACAAATATCGACCGAAACACGAGAGAGGCTGTTAGTGTTGCAACAAAGAGACGAATGGTAGCACTGAGCGTACACTAGTGTAAATTGTTATCAATGCTAGCTAGTACGCAGACGGCAAGCAAGGTAAAGTAAAGTCACGTCTAGCAATAACGAGCGACGCACGCCAGTAATCGACACGGCGCACAACACATGGCATTCGGTGATTAATAATTCGACATTTAACGACTCGACGTCAATTGTTGAGTCGCAGGCGATTGCTCGTAATTTCTCGCGGCATTAAGCCGCGTCGAATTTTTGCGCGAAGCGCGTATCCTCGTGACAATCGTGCTAATACTTTGCTGCGGCGTGAATACGCAATAATCGGTTTTTCGTTGTTGGTTACGTCGATTGGGATATCATCGATCGAGTTTGGATTTTTTTTTCATCATCGATCGATCGCATGCTCCTGACGACGACAATCTCTTTGTTTACGACTATCCCACGTCGTTGGTGTATATCTTCAACTTGACAATTGCACCACACTGCGCTTGCCATTTCACCTCTATCACACTTGCGTTCCATTTACGCTCCAGTCTTGCTGTTTTTCATATCTCCATTTGTTCCGTCCCCCTCCCCTGTTCCTTTACTTTTCAGTAACGATTGATTACAGCTCTTATTAAATATCGACAATATCAGAAGAGATTGATCTTAGAAATTACACGTTTATATTTGAATATTTCTAGAATGTTAATCAGTTGTATTGTGTCATCACTTGATCGTTGAAACGTAGACAAGGCGTGTTTTTAATTTTTAATTTTTCATTAGAAATCAAATCGTGTGAATATTAAATATCGTATTTCTTTGTGGCTAAACATTTAAATCAATCCAAATTAATCGATTTTTTGATTCGTTGCAAAATAGCATGTTTTATCTTGTTTACCTATGCTTCAATCCCTTTAAAATTGTCTTTGATTATTATTTATTCATCTATTATTTTACCGTTATTTCGTTAAAAGATCCTATTCAGTTTTATTATTATAATATAATTCTATTCATTATTCATCATTAAAAGCAAATTAAACATCATTATTAATTGTCAATATTTTATTTTTGTTTCAGAGACAGACACATTTCATTTGATGAAAAACAAAAACTAACTCACCACATTTGGATTTTTCTGAATGAATTCTGAGAATATCATTTTAAAAAGCAATCTCAATACTCGGCATGTTAATGAAATTTAAGGTCACCAAAATTGCTTTATTGTAGTTTAAAATAATTAAAATATATATTTATATATATGTATATACATACATATATATACATATATATATATATATATATATGTAAATTCAAGTATATATAATACACTTATAGATAGATAAATTGTGAAAAATGCCACCAAAACAAAGGAAAATAGCCATTATGGGCTACAGATCAGTGGGTATGTATATTTGTGATCCATAAATATGTCTTTTAATTATATAATTACTAGTTCTGTGAAATGCGTTTGATATCTATTGAAATATTTTACATCATTTTTATTTACAGGGAAATCATCATTGAGCATACAATTTGTAGAAGGCCAATTTGTAGATTCTTATGATCCAACGATAGAAAACAGTGAGGCAAATTTTTTATTTATTTTTCATTATTTAGTAACAGTAGTTATTAAAGTAAAAAGAAAGAAAAGAATAGAAAATTTTGTTGGTATTAATCCACTTTATTTGATTTATGTTGATAGCATTCACAAAAAGTACAAGAGTAAATAGCCAAGACTATGAATTGAAACTAGTGGACACTGCCGGACAAGATGAGTATAGCATTTTTCCAACCCAATATTCCATGGATATCCACGGATACGTACTGGTGTACAGCATAACGAGCGCTAAAAGTTTTGAAGTTGTTCAAATTATATACGACAAACTGCTAGACATAGCTGGAAAAGTTCAGTGAGTAATGTACAACTCAAATGTTGACAAGTAGCAAAGTATAAACACTGAATATAATTTGAGTTGTCAAACATTCTGAGACAAAATACAAATATTTTATTACATTCTACGTGATTTCATGTAGGATGCAGTGACATCTACATACATTCATATTCAAGTTTCATATTCCTTTTGCAATGGACTTGCAATGAAATACAAATTTCATAAAATAGAAATTTTATTACATCAATTATATTACTATATTTTCAATGTACAATGTACTGATAATATGGTGATAAAAATGTTAACAATACCTATGAATAGATCAAAAGTTATGGTAATTTTTTTTAACTTATTTTACGTGCATGAAATAGGAATTAATATACAATTGAATGTCTTGTTCTAATTTCAGCGTACCTATTGTGTTGGTTGGTAACAAAACTGATTTGTATGTTGACCGAATGATCTCGACTGAACAAGGGAAACGGCTCGCTGACTCGTGGCATGCTGCTTTTCTTGAAACGAGCGCAAAGCAGAATGAGGTAAGTCTTATAGCTACTTTATTTGAATAATTTTGTAGTTTTACACTCTATTGAGGTCACTAATTATTCAATAATGAAAAGTTGATCAAAATGATTGTTTTTTATGTCAAATTTGTATTTTAGTCTGTTGCCGACATCTTTCATACATTATTAATCGAAATCGAAAAGGCGGACGGAAATGTGCAAGAGAAATCTAGCTGCGTCGTTTCTTGAAAAGAGCTTCGATATAGATTGAAGTACATTATAAAATAATTGTATATTAAGTTACAATAAAAAAAAAAAAAATCGAAAATCAAGCAAAGCGATCTTTATTTTTCGATTTACATTTTGTTAATAATTTTTGTATAACTACACCGAATTGAAAAAGAAACAATGTGAATATATAATATAAAAGGGAGGAAAAAGAAGCACAGCATTGTACATTGCTCTGGGATAATAAATTGTAAAACAAACCATGTTATTCTGCGCGTCACTTTTGTAAAGCATTTGTTTTAACGGCGATTCATTGGAATTAAGTCTTTCGTCTTTTATTAAAAAATAGTTTTACACATACAGTGTTGTTACTTTATTTGCTTATCCAGCGATTTAAGCGTCCTTGAATGATCAATTTGATTTTTTTTTATTTTTAATTTTTTATTTAACAAAGCAATAATTTAATCAGATCCAAGGATATCCTTGAATATTGTTAGTAATTTTGTTTTTACTGAATCTCTTTAGTGACAACTGGGTGACTTTATAAATAAATGCAACAAATGTCCAATACGAACATGAAAGATACCATTTATTTATCATTTTTGTCAAGACAAAAAAATTTATATCGAAAGGTCACTTTGAATAAAACTCATTTGTCAACCGTTAGTAAATCCAAAGGTGTATACGAAATCATCGCACAATAATCATCTTTATAGGTTAATTGTCGGCTTATTAAATTTTGACTTTTATTACAGACGATTACAAACGATTGAAGTAGAAGTAGAAACGTTATTAGATTATGAAGAACACCCGCGAGTACGTTTGCCTGTATTAAAACATGCACACCTATCAGTCGTCTGAGCATCAACTCAACGATCAATACGAAGTGAATCTTGAGTCAACAATAAGTTGTTAAATATATAAATAAATAAATAAATAAGAAAGGCATGCTGCCAAAGCATGCGGCAGGTGATCGGTTAATGAGACTATACTCTAAGTTACACAGCAAACGAAACAAGAGAATCAAGCAAATCTTGTTTTTTTTTTTTTTGTATCAATCCTTTTTTCCTAGTTTTTTCGCTAGCTTATTGTAGTTGTTAAAAATTCACTTCGTTTTTAAAGCATTTTGATCGGGACGAAGACACCGAGGACGATTAAACTGATTTTCTCGACATTGTCTCGCCTTTGCTTGAGGTGACGCTGATTCGTTAATTTCGGCGTACATATTACATTTGAGTAAAATTGACCATGCAAACAGCTAATTCTCGAACGTGCATACACTGTCTATGACGAACTAACTCTAATGATTTTCGGTAATTGTCAAGAAGAAACAAAAGTAAATCGTTAATAAATACTATTCAGGCTACATTAAAATCTGAAAATGTATTTATGGTCTAGAATACCAACTCTAACAAAAAATCTATATAGGATTCTATTTATGACTCTGACACAGGAACCAACATAGGAATTTATATTGAGGTTTCTATGTAGGAACTTAGACCAACTGGGAACCTATTCAGCTTTCCATATGGGTTTAGACAGATAAAGGAACCCGGATGGCATTTTGGATGGTATGTGTTCCTACTTAAGAACCCAAGTAAATTCCTACTTGAGTTTCTGAGTCAAATTCGTATATAGAATCCCAGTAAAAAATATGCGACTCGTTGACGACTCGTCAGCGAGTCAAAACCAATTTCTGAGTCGCTGGCGAGTCATTAGCGAATCGTCAACGAGTCGATTATTGTATTTTTGACTGGGATCTTATAAGAATTTTTTTGCTAGGGAAGTAACCAGTTTTTCAAATTGCGAAAACCGTGTTTCAAATCGGAATTCAGATTAATGGAAAACAATAGGTTTCGAATAAAATGATTTGACTTACGAAGAATGACGCTATATTTTTCAAGTTATTTAAAATAAAATCGACATCTATTATTATAATTCAATGTAAGGTTCAAATTATAGGTAACAAATTATCATGAGACATATTTACAATTTCATGTTTTCCAATTTACAATCAAGTCGGATTATAATTGTTGAGTACATCAGTTTGCAGCATGCGAAGTTGAGATTCTATTGTTTTATTTGTGTTCCATACATTAATATTAGAATAAATTAAAAAAAAAAAGGAAAATTGTTAAGCAAACAGAAGAATCCAATTTACCACACAGTTTCGTATTTATTACATATTTAATGAAGACCAAACTACACAATTGTTGATCGAGTATCGTAATTAAGAAAGATGTACTGAAAACAAAGAATAGCCTGATGAGAACAGTTTCTCGAACTAACAGTACAAAATATTATTTTAGTCCATTTGAGAATATTCTCAGAATATTGTAACAAAAATGTTTTAAGGTGATTTTAGGATAAGTCGTTGAAATCACATAAAAATTGGCTGTGTTGTTTTGCTGTAATTGCAGAAAACTTGACCGATTAAGTTTGTGATTGGTCAGCGTAATACATTATATCCTAATTTAAAAATTTTATTTGTATTGTTGTATTGTTTAGCATGTCCTCTTTATTTTTTGCTTTCATTTGAACCAAAATAATTATTTTTAATTTTTTGTTAAATAACTTATTATTTTGATTATCTGAGAATTACTTTTACAATATCCTGAAAATGTTTTACGATATATTTGTAATAAAGTTTTGTTAAAAGCGAAGATATAAGAACTCTATCTTTTGCAAACAATAATACATTGTGTTACTAATGGGAAAAGTTAGCTATTCCAAATCACATCTGGTCTCATTAATTTTTTCCACAAGTCGTGCATGATAATGTTTTTCCCAGCAATTTCAGTAAAAGTGGCTAGTCTTCCAGTTTTTTTCGAGCGAAAAGAATGTTGTATTGACGTGAGAGAAGTAAACTGCTCTTAAATGGAAAAACTAAAAGCTTTTTCCACAGGTACAAGAAAAATATCTTCTGTTCCAGAAAACAACTGAAAAACTAATCAATTCTACTAAAAGTATTTTACCGCACGTGAAAGGAAAAGTAATTTTCTTCTCCAATTGTTTTAACTATTGCATCAATCGTATTAATTATCATCGAAATCCTAAAGTTGACTAATAAACTAATCACTCTTTGTTTCCTTAGTTTCGTCCCTTTTTACTTTGCTTCGTTACTATTAATTAATTTGTCTTAAATAGATTTTTGCGTGACAGTGCGAGAAATAGTGTCGTTGCACTCATTCCAAGATATGCGACTTCGAGCTTGAAACTCCAGCGGCCGGAAAAGTGGCCTAGTCAAAATGAAACAGTAAAACATGAAAGTTCATTACATTAAAGAAATAGACGTAATTTAAAAAGTTTTCGACAAAGGCTTTGAAGCTGACAGCGATTCCAGTACATAACTATTTATTATGGATTTGTCACGATGAATTTCTATGATTTATTGTGATACCATCTCATTATTAAACACTGACAATGTTTCACCGTTTCATTTTAATGTGGGCTGAAAGGAAGATCGAGAAAAGCCCGGTCCGCGCGAGGGCCCGGAGCCGGCCAGCTGACAAGTCGCCAAAGAAACAGCCAACACAATTGGACACGTGCAAAGTATGAAAAAGTTGCAAAAATATACAACTGGTTACAGAGGCGACTTCGGGCCGACCGGTGCACCGGCACAATCGCGCGCTGCACTCCCGCCTTCGATTTACATTATAAGTGTTTTCTACCACAGCCCATTCAATGATATACATGTACCATATACCATTTTAATATATAGATATTTATATTTATATTTATACAAATAAATTTACATAATATCGCATCATATATCGCAATAATAAAGTCTGCCTCGTCGGCGGATAAAGGTCGAAGGAAGTCAAGGAAAAAGGCCAAGTCACTGCAAAAATTATGTTTGTAATGTGTTTAAAAATGAAACACTTTAACGTTTCTTATGAGCTTTGACATCGAAAACACTTGTCAATTTTTTCAAGTTAAAGTGACAACTTGACAGTAAAACACATAATGACTTTGTCATATCATGTTATACATGAAACCCAGCCTAAACCTTTGAAAGTACCTTAAAGTGTTTTAAAGTTGACAACAAGTGTATTTTATTTTAAAACCCCCGTCTTGACAGTGAGAGGAAACTAAGTTTGTATCCACAATACTTAACGCTTAGTCCTGCGAAAACGTCGATACGAAACGTTTCTTCGATAAGGCCGTTTTAGCACCAACTGGCGAAAGTCTAACATTAATCAGCCGCTACAAAACAATGCCTTTTAAGACCCACAATGCGATGCTCCGGCATTTTTCTGCGACGAAATTCTGATTTGCATACATTTAACTTTCTCTGATGTCACCAAGGTGGGGCCAAAAATATTCTCAAATGTAGGGTGAGCGAACTGAAGCAGCACAGTTAACTGCGCTTCATTTGAGAGTAAATGCTCATGGTATTTGACAAAGTTGATAGTAAAATGAATTGTGTGAATGGACAGTATCAATGCTCTCTTTCAATAATAAATTATTGTCATAATAAAATTTTATCTCTGACAGGAGCAAATCAAGATAAATAATTCTTTGAATACACTTTGTCTTTATAAACTTAACTGGAAGTTTTAAATAAAATGCAACTTTTGCACATATTGAAATATAATTGACCGAAACATTAACTTATTTAAAGGATACAAGTCAATTGAAAAGCATAGATTCAGAATGTTACTTTGCAAGTTATCAAATTTTTCCAATTTTCTTAAATTAAAAACCACTATCACGCTTTCCTGCGCATGCTAGTTTTATTCAGCGTTCTTTTTTCTTTTCGTTGACTTGGAATTCCAAATGCTTACCGCCGTATTCCTAACTTTTTCGCCGCGTGCTAATTATCGATCAATTTTTCTATAAAAATATAAAATTTTGTACTGGGTGTGTGAATAACGTGATTAATCCAAAAATCTTTTCTGCACGCGTCAGAATGAATTCTAAGATTTGGATGGCGACATACAAAATACTAAGCGTTCAACAATTTTATTCCGGAGCATCACAATGTAACGGCCAAGCATGATTGAATTGAGCCCAGCAAAAAAAGAAATATTTGTCAACGTAAATGACAAGGAAAAGTCTACATTCACTCATTCAGCGATGAACAATTGTAACAATATCATCTCCCTGGTTCAAAGTTCAGACTACTTTAGACAAAAAAATTTTTAGCTTGAAACTGTCTGAAAAATGCATCTGAAAAATTGAGTTCGAATTCAATTTTTCATACAATTTATTGCTGAATGTGTCTGATTTTTAAAATCAGACAC
>JABFOV010001829.1:0-22809 GCA_022817685.1 Aradophagus sp. ZL-2020 | reverse complement strand
AACACGACGACGTGTGAGATGAGACTGGTAAAGACTATGGTTAGTGAAGTAGACTGTTCGCTATCCTAACACTGTCGATTAATTTAGCTATCTTGCTGCTGTTTGTTATGCTGTCGCATGCGCGTGTGACTCGACTGTTTTTTTGCGTAGGTGGTTTGTTTTTTTTTTTTTGTTTTTTTTGTTATTGACATAAAATCAATTCTTTTTTTTTTTTTTTTTTTTTTTTTTTTTTTCATTCCACCTCCATGGCTAGAACAAATACGTGATTACGAGCGAGCCCGTAATCACGCGTTTAATAACCCACCGTATAACGAGTTTGCCGAGTTGATTCGGAGATCAAACTTCATTAAGCCCTTTTTCTTCCAACGCAACGTGTCCCGTGTTTCATGTTTTATTTCTGCCTCTCATCACCTCGCCGCTTCGGCGGATCTGATTTCATAACGTTAAAAAATGTTCGACTTGCACGAAACTTGCCAAACTTGCTAGCAAAGGAGAGCAACGTTCCTCATATCGCAAATAAGTTGATTGATCAACGTCCGAATTTACAACGCATCGGGAACCAGTTTTTCGCCACGTTGATCGAATCAATGTCTACGTGCGCGTTTCTGGCCGCGAAGCGTCGGCTTTTCTTTGGGGTGGGCCGGGAGCCCCCACTTTGTTTGCGGATCTTCCATTCCAATGGACGTCAACTATTATCTACGAGGTGGTTTTGTAACGCTAAATTATTCCTACGCCGTTTACACGTACGCCGTATATCGCAAAAATACTCAAAGCTAAGGCGCGTCTCTACTTCACTGCTTGATCACCTTTTTATGCGATATTGTAAGCGTAATGGATCATTAATATTCTAAGGTATAAGAGATTGTAATTGATAATAATCACGCTCGGGGTATCACAACGTGACTGTCGTGAATTATCGCGCTGCAATTGTAACCGGGGGATTTTAATTTTTCTTGAATTTCTACTGTGCCTGAGACTAAATGAAAATGTTTATCGAAAGCAGACGCTCGTAGAAAAGCGTGCAATTATATACCTGCATCCGATCGTCGGGCAAAGATTGAAATTAAAACGTGAAGTCGTCGAGCATAGCCACGACGGCTACATATCACCAGCGATCAAATTTGTGATATTTTTCTAACCGAGGGAATTAGTTGGATCAGCCGCACACGTTAGGGTCTAATCGATTTCCTTTACGCTAACCCTTTGACGGGCTACGTAGTAGGGATATTTTGATTCAAGTAAAATATTGCTGCAGTGCATTATCCGAAAATAGTTTTATCTTGTCACGTACTACTATTTTTTCTTATTTATTCACTTTTTGAACATTAATTTTTATTTTCCTTTACTTGTCTTTTACGTAGCAATTTTTTTTTTTTACAAAATTTAGTAAATACATTTCAAATATCTGACGATTAGAATTTTTTTTACAGTTCATGGCAATATCTTTAAGAGTTCCAGATTGATGATTTTTAATATTTCAAATGTTGAATACACGGCAGTTGTCTTTTTAAATGCAATGATATACATTCCACTAATCGTTAAAGGGTGTCAAAGTATCATAACAATTAAGTCACAGAATTTAATTGATTGAATAAGCTGGTATCATTAAACGTCTGTTCTACTCATACTCAGTGGTATATATCGAAGATGTCTCTTATCTACTCGACGATTGTTGGAATTTCGGAAAAATTATACTTCCTTTGTCAATGTAAAAGAGATATACCTCTTCAGGTGCCGAACATGTATTCGCGTCCCTTTGTATCTAATAAGCCAAACTGTATTCGTGTTGTTTAACAAATGTTTCACGATAAATCTGTACTGCAGGAATTTCATCGTCAATTTACGGCACGTGCGTTTGTTTAATGATCTTCGAGTCTTTGAGTAGTGGCCATTGTGAAAGAGCGATGTATATTTAGGAATCGGAAGGGGGATTACAGTGCCAAGATTTTAATAATCAAGTCACAGCAGATGCAAGTTAGTACCGATGCAGGGAGACTCGATTTATGAATAACAAAATCTCCACTCTCAAAGACTCCTATGTAAAGCGTGCATTGTGGGGAAAATGTAAAATGAAGTGCCATTTTACACTACATGTAATGGCCTATTTGATATAATATTTTGGCAAAACTCTGTAGATTTGCATGGCAACTGCAATACGTCGAATGCAACAGAATTTTACATTTTTTTTTACAATGTATTGCACTCGAATCAATATTATGTGACAATGGCCAGTAATTGCATTGAAAGAAAAGTTTCTTCGAGTTATCGAAATTTTGACTGAATTACATTGATGGATCAATGATTTTAGTATCCTGGTTTAGAAGCGATACGTCTGTGAAATTCTGAAAATACTTCGGTAGCTAGATTTCTTAATTAATCGGATGGGTTATCCGGCACGATAACATTCATTTTCTTATTATAATTTTTCATTTTTGTGAAAGAAATGTCGAATAGTTTGCAAGTAAATGCAAATGTTCCGTAGGATCAATAATTCGGTCATTTCAAGTACAACAATTCAGTCTAACGATTGAGTCGAATTAACTAAATCTTCTCTTTCAGTGTGACGTCTTCATAAAATTCGTTTCGTTTCGGTAATTGACTCGATTTATCGCTTCGTCGTAAGATACCGTGCAACTCAATTATCGCAACTTTAATGCCGAGCGTTCGCGAGTAGCGTTTCACGTTCGGGCAACGTTATTTGACGGTCAATTATGGATTGTCGTGATAATGGTACATACGAAAATTTTTCCAATTACACTCGGATAATTGATCACCGATAGCGTTGCAACGCGCGGGTACTTTTGTTTTTCGCGCGAAAAATTTATACGCAAACCTGTTCCTGCGATAAGATTTATCGAGCGTTTACTATAGCGTACAATATTTGTAATTGAGGCTTGAATGTGCAAAAAATTAATCATTCGTATATTTAGGGTGCTTCGAAATTGGATGTATGGGCTAAAAAGAGCAGACTGCGAGGAGTAAAAGAAAATTGAATTATTGAGCGTTGTTCGCCAATTAGAGAGGAGAATTTGACTGAATCAAAAGAATCACAAAGTTGATATTTGATGACCGGAGTATTTTGTTAATATTACCAAGTGAACAAATCAGATCAGCAACATTTAGTCCTTATTAAAACGCACGTTCATATTCTTGAAACACTATTTTCGATTCCAAACTTTGAACTTTGTGTCAAAATATATCCTAAGTCGAAATGTGTATATTTGCGCCAGAACGTTAATTTTTCAGTCCGAATTCAAAGTTGTACGAGTGCAAAAGTAACGTTCTAAAAATGTAAAAGTGCTTTCCCATTGAACTCCTGTTTTGCCACGAGTAATTTAAAACGACTCCTTTTTGCGTTTGCGTCGGAATCACGAATACAAATATGTCATTTCATTCGGCGTCACCTTCAAACTCATCTCTCGATTCCGAAATTATTTGTTTACTCCGTGCGTTCGGCTCGCTTGGCGTTTTGAGAGAAATGCTTCTTCGTCGGCGAACCCGAATAGCGGATGCAAGGCGCATCCGTTTCGAATCGATCGTAATCGAGACACAGAACACGTAAGAATACTGAAGGCAGAAAATGTCAAAACAAGCCCTATGCATACACTTGCGAGCCTATCACCTTCTGTCTTTAAGAAGGATCATTCGAGTTCTCTTTGGGCGGGATTCGAAGCTGGGCTTTTAAAACGTTCGATCCGATTTCTTTCGTGAAAGGCTTTATCAATGAGATGGGTACCTTTTAACTTTCCCGATCAGCTATTCGAATAAGAATAAATGCGAGCTGTAACTGGAGTACTTTTTATGATGCATCTGAGGGATCTAATTTAACGTAATCAAAGTGATCGCTGATTTGTGCAATGTTAATTTAAGTAATTCCTTTTTAGACTTCTGCTCAGATGTGATATAGTCGAGTGATTTAAATGATTGAATTGACTATGTTACCGAATTTATATTATTTGAATTTATTTGAAATAAAAATATCAGCGATAAAGAGTTGATTAAGTAAAATTGCTAAATCTTTTCTTTCAGTGTTCTTTTAAATAGCTTTTTATTCTTATTCCTCTTGCTAATATCCAAAATTCACAGTCTTTACTACGCTTTTCTTTTTTTGCTTTTTTTTAACGCTCCTTGAATGATGGCCTACAATTTGGTGTAAAGCACATGTCGCTCAAACGTGCGAGTGTATATATGTATTATATTTCTTTTTTACCTTCTTCTCGAGGTCGATGCGTAACCGATCAAAAAGTTTCATAGGTTTAATTGCTCTTTTGTCTTTCGTCGGCGTCTCTTATTATAAGTTGTATATATACCGCAAAGGAAGCATGCAATTTTTCAAACTTATTTTCCATTTACTGCTGACTGAATAACACGAGTACATAATGCATTATTCAAAAGCATACGTATACTTTAGCGATTTTGATTTCGTTGATCCAATAGGCATGCGCGTCCTTCGGCGTGAACTGGAGCCCGTTAATTAATTCGCGATACACTGAAAATGACAACGACTAATGGGATCGATTACGCGCGTATTCTGCGCCGGACTTTCGACCGTCGATTCGGCGGTATCAATAAATATCACTTTGTTTAGTAACCTCCAAGTTGTAACGCGCGATTCGGAGGCGTCGCAAGGTGTTTGAATGCGAAAACGAGAATATGAATAACATCCCGGTATTTTAATAAATTTCACTGAAATTAAGTTAAGCACTTTGATGACGCAACGACCATTTAGTCGGACTTGCCATTGGAAATCTATTGTTTTGTTTAAAATAAAAACCTTTGAGTCAAACGATCCTATGTATTCATGAACATCAAAATTTCAACGATTCGATTTTTAAGTCAGCGGTGAATTTGATCTTATCCGTGTATATTGTAATATTTTGTTGTTCATTCAAGTTGTATTAAGTATAAGCAGAATGTGTATGTATAAATATGAAATATACTATGTAAAGTGATTTTAAATTATGGTATTTATTGTATTCTGTTTACCTTTACCCCAATTTACTAATCTGACAATTATTTATTATATGAAAACAAAAAAAAAAAACTAAATTTGTCACATAGCGGTTTTCTTCTTTCACAAATTAACTTGATAAATCAATATTTCAATCTATGTTTTTAAATACTATTTAGAAATGAAATAATATTTGTACGTAAGAATTCAAGATTGAACACGTATAAAATAAATCATGAAACGAGCACTGAACATTCTCATCCCCATTTTTCCTTCTCTTCGTTACGTCTCTCCAATTGTCTTCATTGAAGTCTATCACGGCGTTATTATTATACGCACAGCATAATATCAATCAACCTCCATCGCCGCAATATTCCAAAGAACCTCGCAGTAGACAACAAGTTTAGTTTCATTATCGAATAAGCAACCGAAACCCAATTTATAGGTTTGGAAAACGACGCTGCCTTCTTTCACAAAAAGCGTTTTGTTCGCGATGCAACGGTCTAATGAGATTTCAAACATTTGCATTCAAAATATCAATCAGCCTCGCAGACGTGTTTAACGAGGTTAGAGAGACAAAAGTAAAGACTTCGTCAAAGTATCGGAAGAAGTACCGTGGACTGATGCACAACTGATTTCACTTTGATCGCCGGGCACGTGGAAAGACAAAAGAAGGAAAGAAAGTCGCGAGGCTTTTCGGCCGGAGGAAACGGCTGGTAGTTTTCGCGGGTTAACGAACGCGCGTCCATCGCGGAAACGTCTTTCTTTCCCCTTGTTAGTGGCACACAATTGCCGAGCAATTTATTGGCCATGAAAAACAATTAAGGCGAGGCGCACTTAACTCTCCCGCGGAATCAATTGAATATGAAGATTCCTCTTGCGGAGTAAGATTTTCGTGTCCGAGCGAAATTACGTAATTGAATAACACAGAGGGGACGCGGTGGAACGCGCGCATCGCGGTCCGTAAAAGGCAAACGAAGGCTCGCGCGCAACGCCGGATTTCCGCAAAAGGGCAACGGCGACAGAAGTTGTACGAGATGTCAGATGTATAGGAAAGATAAATAGGAAGGAAGGTCTATGTGGTGTGTCCTTTGCGTGGAGCGCGCGCTCCCGGCCGACGGGAATCGCGGCCCGCTAAATGGCCCTTCAACTACGTACATCAGTCTCTGCCGATTGTTGGCAGTTCAATGCAACTAAAAGCAAATACACCTATTGATTCCTCGCATCGCACAAAAATATCATTCAATCGTATAATCGCTTTCGACCGGGGCCACCTTTTCCCTTTTCTGGCATTAACAAACGATATAAAAGATAAATGGTTGATTTCAATGAACCGGCCGGCCGACGTTTTTGCAATATTTTTAGATATCGCTCGGCCGCTCGCGAGTAGGCCTTTGCCGCGCGCGCGGCCATTGCGAGCGAGCCGCGACAAGAACCGCGCGTCCTGTAAACTCGCTTGCTTCGCCAATAAATAATCCCTCGGATCAAACGTCGTGTTCGAGATCAGCTTCGGGAGGTCGGATCAGTGCTATTCAATCGACTTGCGATTCCAATTTTACGACTGTTTTGTGGTTTGGCTTTTTATTTGAATTTAATCGCTTCTCATGTTGCCGTGGTTGTTTCATTTTCGTTATGCGCGTACAGTTCGCCACGAGGCAGATGCCATGCATTCATAAATTTAGAAAAAAATGTATACGTACACGGTTTAAGCATTAGGGTCGTCGCAATACGCATCAGTCTGTATCGATTTCGGAATTTCATTAGTAGAACAATGCTTGATCTTCGTTTTTGTGTTTGTTTTATATATAAAGATTTTGGTATCTGCCAAATGGCAAACTTGATACGCGCTTAGACGATGTTATGGAGAAGATGTTAAAAATGAGTTTCACAAGTCTTTCTGCTCACTGAATGCATGCTTCGAAGATGATTTAGTTGCCACTTGTCAGAGGCATCTCATAACACCGAAGACGCACGTTACCCATATGGTACTCGAAAAATATGTTCGTCACGCGCGTAAAATTAATGCCTTTTTCTCGTTTCCCGTTGTGCAAAATGTGATTACAGGATAATAAATGTATTATATGAAATTATTAAAGTTGACTTTCACGTAGCAATTTATTTTCGTATTAAAAATAATAGGCGTATTGAACATTCAAATTTGTAATGAAGAAGGTTCGACATCGAGAGAAAAAACGTCATTTCAATAACAATGCATTCATATTAGAAAGCTGAAAAACAATAATCTTGATCTAACAACGAAACATGTTTGATTCAATAACGAACATTCAGAAACGAATATACATTACTGGATCAAATATTTTTTGTTCTTAGATCGAAAATGTATTGTTATCGTTTTTATCATTCAGGATGCGCTCTTGTTTGAATAAGGTTTTTTCCCCCGAGTAATTTAGATCACAATGAAGAAAAATATACATAGAAATCTGAATGTTGCTTTAATGGGTGTTTGAGTTGCAATTTTTTTCGTTCCAGATGTCAAGGTTTAAGAAAAAAGATTCGATAAAAAATATCAATTTTAATGAAATATTGCGAACGTAATTTTGGAAATCAGAAAATGTTGGGCCGTCTTGTTAAAAAATAACGATACGACGACTTACAAAAGAAATTGAGTTCTATCCTATAAATTAGTGCTTCTTTTTTTCCACCAAAGTAAACATCGTTTTGTCCGGCCAGTAGTTTCCCCCAAGAATTTACATTCTTATTGAATCCACATATTAATTATCAACACATGGTGCTGCTTTTGCATTGACGTAGATCATCCGCCATTCTCCGATAGCCCACAGATAATGATCGCAAATCATTCCTACCCTAAACATAATCTATATAATTAAAAACACGAAGAAAATAATCCTTTAGGCTACCAGACTTTTTTCAACCGAATCCGACATTTTCGAGACAGTCAAGATTGAATAGACACACGAGATAATCGCAGACGCGTGCATATCAGAACCGATCGGCCAATCAAAAAGGAGAAAAACTCAATCCCTCGACTCGAGCGAGACGAGCGTGCGACAAGTTCGATCAGTCGAACAAAAATTGCGTCCATTTATCGGCACACCGACGAAACCTTTCCGGGGCAATTAGGCCGACTTTTCGAAAGCTGGTCCAGCTTCGAGCCGTCGAAATGACATAATTAACTCTAAGTAAACGTCTGGACAACAAGTGGGCCTCCAACCAGGTGGCTTCTAAGAAACCTGCCCCCAACTACAATTACGTCAATAAATGGCTGGAAACGTTGGCTCGAGCATTTGCAAGTGCACCGTCGGTAGTTGGCCTGACATTCATTCCGTAAACGTACGCACGATGCATTAGGCAATAATATCGACATTATAGCCGGCGAATGATGAAGGAACGAAATGTCGGGCGAGGGAACGTACGTACGGACGGACGGACAAACGAGCGGATGGATTGGGCCCATCGGAGGAGGGCACCGGTAATTATACAAGCAAACAAGAGGCGGTCCCGTCAAGATTATAGGCTTCTCCGCGCAGCCCCTCTAGTCGTCTGCTTATCCGTAATTACAGGGCCAACTGCACTTCTCCGTGACCGTGCGCGCGGTATCCTTTTCCTCGTTTCTTTCCTCTCCCCCTTTTTCCTTCTTTCGTTTCCTCGCATGCAAAACAACACTCGGCGCTCGGCGAGGCTTTCGCGTCGCTGAAAAACGCTCACGTGACATCTGCGACTTCTCTGTTAGCGTGATCCACAAGTCCGCGCGCGCGGAAAAATCATGTCCAACTGTACTACGATCATGTTCGTATAATGAGATATGTATAATGGAAACAATGTACCGTCATAAGTCAAACGAGTCGTTAGAGTACGGCGAGGGGCATGACCTACTTGGGAGGCTTGAACTTAGAATCAGATAACTAAATGACGTTTAAATCTGAGGAGAGGTACGAGCGATTTGTTACGGGAATTTTAGTGGCTTTCCTTCGATGCGGAATGAGCGTCTGGAGTGAATTTGACGAGGGTTTTCTTTTGAGCGTCGCATCTTCGGATGAGGGTATTGAAACCCATGAGATTCTTTGCAGCACGGGTTCGAGTTTCTTTTTTTTCTTCCTTCTTTTCTTTTTGCGAGAGAAAATCGAGTGGGAAATGGGTTACCTGCATTCGCGACGCGGCAATTATTTGCATCGCGGAAATTTAAACATTTTCCAAACGTGTGTCTTACGGTCGGCAAACAACAGAGCTCCGCGTTTTATCGCGTGGATGTGATATTAATATTAATGTCCTGAGATATTGTACGTTGTTGATGTTTAAACAGTTTTGCGAATTCGTTGTGTTTGAGTTGGAAAAATATTTACTACTTCCATAAGTTGAATGTTTTTATGTTTATTTTCTTTCGGGTCTTGTGAAAGCTACGTCTGATGTTTTGAACGGTTTTGTAAATTATATTTAAAGTTATTATTGGTGCAGTTTGGTGGTCAAACATTTATCAAATTGTTTTGTTGGGAATGCGAATTACGTTGAATGAATTTATGAATATTAATATACATTTAATTTTTATTATCAATATTACGACAATGCAAAATTATACTCGAACATTTTCAAATGATTGACAGAGTTTATAATTACATTAAAAAACAGTTTTATTTAATGTACAAACTGTCGAAAATATTCCATTATTTTTCAACAAATTAGTATTAATATGTAATATCAAAATAATAATTATATTAATGTTTAAATTTAATACACAAACAATGCATTTCAGATGTATTTGGAACAAATAAATCATTAAACGAATTTGTTAACGTTTTTGATTATCAATTTTTTATCATAAAAAGTTTTATATAAAAACCATATGCAGATGAATTTGTGAAAATATTTAATTTTTAAAACATATGGTTGAGTTCACTATTGACTAGATGCTTTTACACACACACACACACACACACACACATACACAAAACGTATTATGCATAAATTAAATTTGTTCATTAAAATTTTTCATTTATACACTATCGGTTTATAGAATAACGTTAATTCGATATATAAATTCTATTTATTACAAGACAGCTGTAAAAATAGACGTTTCATAAGTTTAATATGTCAATGATTTGAACCGCCATCATACCCGGTGACCTTTACGTATAGGAAATCATCCGTTTATCGTTAGATCTATTCCGAGTAGAACCAGTCTCGATCGTTCGATTCATCATTAAAGCAGTCTTATCGGCCAATCGAATCGACGCGAGATCAAATTTGAATCGCTAAAATTTGGTCTCGTCTGAAATTCTATCACCGCTTCTCCGACACTTTTATTTATAAACCATTTTTTGCGACATCGGCGATGAGGTTGCCGTTGATTTTCATTTTATTTAACCGGACGCGAATCCTTTCACCTCACATGAAATTCAAATACTTATAAAATATACTTCGTTTATGAAACCAAGAAATTAAATTTAAACAAAATATGTGTACAAGAAATTTGCAATATTTTTCTGTACTGGTAACAATTCAGCCCTATGAATATCTAAATTAAAATACCAGTTTTTTCAGCACGTATTAAGATAAATTACTTCAATATTCAATCTTATCTTTTCAACAAGAAATTAATTTTTAAAATTTTTTCATCGAGTGTATACAAAACATCATCATACTTTTCTTATTTCATTACTGAAATGCAATTGTTTTCATCGTCGAACATATCGTTCGCATGTTTTCGCTACTATTAATTGGCTTTATTCCCAATAAATTTTTATCTAATGTGATATCAAACAATAAATCGCGATTAAACGACCGATGTTGATTTGTGGCGATCCGGAATACCGTAATAATCGGTATGGAGTATTATATTTTATTTAAATGTCGAGATTATAAGAGCGATGTCTCGTGATCAAAGAGCTGTTTGCGTAACTCTTTAACTTACTAATATATCATCTTACTCGGCAACGCTCCCGATGCATTGTTGCTGCCGTCGCAGTAACCAATAATGCCAGCAAATAACAGTCGTGTGTCTACTGGCTGTTAAGTTATTGAAACAATGACTTCTTTTTTCAGTTGACGCATTGACAGAAGATTGCGGGTAATCAATACCACGTCAATTATCAATACGCGGAGCGACTTCAATATACCATGATAGAATTTGTAGCTCAAATGCTTGAGTTATCGTCGTATATTTGCGACGATTAAATGTCACACATAGTGTTAAGTGATAAGACACTTTCCGCATGACTAAATGCGTTTTGAAAAAATGCATATTTTGCATCAATTATACAATGAATATCCGAACGTTTATGTAATAAGGTTGAATTCATCGAGATTGAAGAAGTGAACGTTAGTCGGATATTCGTGATTTGATTTCGAAGAAAGACGGTTGCCAAATTTAAGAGGCAAATCGATTACGCTGACGAAATCGAATTGCAAAAGTTGCAACGTGTATTACTAAATAAAACTTATATTACAAAACAAAGGAAATAGATTGCAAATTTCGAAGAACATTTTGTGAATTCGGGATAATATACAGTAAATGGAGCAAGATATTGTGTAGCATTTGCGAAATCATTTAATTTTGTGGTTTACTTGTACGTTTGTATAATTTTGTTTATAATTTTCTGATAGCAGTATCATTTAATTAGTTTTGAGATCTATGTTCCAATATATTGATTAGAAAAAAATGTACTATCGAGTTTTGCTTAACATTTTTGTAATATTTAATTCGTTTGCACAAAAAATATATTGAAAATATCTTACACATTGATTAAACGGATTACCGTGCGAAATTTCTGCAATGTTTTAAAATAGAATCTTTTTAGTTTTATAACTGATTAAACATGATCTCACGTTGTAATATTGAATGACATTGATTATCCCTATATTCATTATTAACGGTGATTTCACTTCTGGTAAACTTGGTTAGGTTTGACTAATACGAACGCCAGGATAGTCCACGTATGTTGCGCGAAGAATTTTTCAGCACGAGTGACATTGAAGAATTCAGCAGTAGTGTATCCATCAGCAACTTTCAAACAGGATATTAGGTGTCGGTGCATAGAAGGATTAAAAGTCCAGATTCCTCAAACACTTTGCACACCTGGCCAAAGGATAAAGCAACTTGTCAATCCTTTCTCACCCGGGCCAAACTCGCCAAGGAATCTTTCGACAATTTTTTTGCATTGATACGATCGCGGTCAAATTCAATGGCTCCATCGGGTTTACAATAAATGTTGTCGATTTTGTGAACGATTCTAAAAACTTGGACTGGTCTGATAAATTTTGCTTCTACAGTTATATTTTTTAATTACATTTGTCATCATTAATGTAACATGTTTCATTTTATTTATCATTTCAAAGAAAATGAGTAAATTACTGCATGAGAAAAATGATTGATGGTGTGTTTCATTTTATCTCTGATTTATTGTTTGACTCGATTAAGATCAGAGTTTAAATACAAATAAATTGTTAATGCTTGAAAATTCTATTTTAACAATTTATGTTTTACTTTATATTAAAGTAACCTTATACTGATTGTTCAATTTTAAAACAGCATCTTGAATTTAAAACTAGTTAAGCATAAAAATAAAAAATAAAATTCAAGGATTCCAATATTAGAGAAAGAAATTCCATACCTACAAGAAATAACAGTTCGGGTTCCGAAAAATAATTACACGAATGTTCTTGATGAATTGCAGAAAAGTAAGTAAGACAGTCGTTAAACACTATACTGTTATTTTTACAATTACAAGAACTTTCAAAGGAAACAATAGCATTTTTTACAAAAATACGCTCGAGTTACCACTCGTATTTCATTTGCGTATGGAGTTTCTGTCTCATCCAAAATTAAAGTTTGCATAACTGGAGCTTGTCTTCTATTTGCACCACAAAATCGATAAATAAAACAAACTACTTTAGACAATTTGGCACAAACGTCAAGTACAAAAGAAGAAAGTACAACTTCACCAAATCGACCGCTATCGAACAACCCCCTCGCCCGAAACAAAAGAAGAAAAAAACAACCACTCCCCGATCTCGTTCCCTCCGGTAAATGATAAAAACTCGCGCAACGTACGAGCCGCGCCATCGGAATCCAGTAGCCGTTAGAATCGGAGCGCGACTGGATTCCCACAGCGGATATTGACTCGGCAGTTGGGCGCGCGATGTTAATTTCGCCGGGTTTTTGCGGCCTCGGAAACGGCCGGGGACCGTCCGAGGTTGCGGAGTCCACTCGGAGCGCAGATCCCCACGCTCCGAGGGGTGATTAAACAGTCATGCCCGCCACACAAGACGCCGGGCTGTGTAGGTAGGCCGATGTGAGTCGGGGTGGGGGGGCCGTATCTCGCGGGTCCGTCCGGGGCCAACGTGGCATGATGTACCGACGGCGTGACCTTCTGGTCACTCGCCCGAGTCTAGTGAAACGCATTCCCCGTCGGGTTAGTAGCGTGCGCCGGGGTTAAACAATATCATCCACGTTGCCGGACGGACGGCCAAAGCACACAAACGGCTTTTCCCCCTCGCGTTTCATTCAGGTGTCCGTCCGTGAGTAATGCCGCGATAAATTATCGCTCCGCTCTTAGCCCGTGGCGCTACTGCTCCTTGTCGTCTCGTCTCCGCCGCCTTCTTTTTTCGCACTTTTATTCCGGCCTCTCCGTCGCGCGCCCGTCGCCTTCCTCGTCGCTCGCTGGCCCCGTCCTCCTCCCCCGCGAGGCTCTCTGTCTCTCGACTCGGGTCCTCTTTTTTTGATAAATAAACGAAGGGGGTTTATTTACATTTTTTCCATCGCGCCGGGGCTATCTTAAATTCCATCAATTTTTCAAGAGGATAGCTTTGTGCGTTTTCAATTTTTCACGCGCATTACTCCTTTTTTGCCTCGATAATTTATGATTCGCGCCGAGTCAAAGGAGCACGGAGTGATTTGTTTCGGGATTATTGCGCGACTGGCAGCGTTTGTTCGCGCACAAAAGTGCAGATTCATTCGTCAGTTATTTTTTAGCAGCTGACTTTGACTTTATTACCGGCGGACGATACTGTATTTATAATCGAAGGCCGGCGATTGGACGTCGGGCCCGCGGGATGCAAATATCGCCCGGGCCGCCGCACATTCCCCGGGACCCGACGCAGCTTGCAAATTTTCGACCGGGCCCCCGGGGCCCCGGCGCAAATAACACGTTAGCCAAGCGGACTGTTTATGGGTTACGAGATGTACTTTCGAGGACTTGAATGGAGTTAATGCGATATATTATTGAAACTAAATATTTACTTTTCGGTTGGCCCGCTTTCGTGGCGATGCAATCGTGCGCCGGCCAATTTCGCGGCGACAAGGCATCTGCCGGGAGACAAATTGTTGTGCCTTCGCGGAACCGAAATTTTGCGGTCCGGCTCCATCATTTTGCGTACGATGGCAGGTCGTTTTTGCGCTTGCTTTTGCGATCAATCGCGCGATTATGTGTCATTAGCATTTACGGGTGGACGATGCGAAGTTCGCGGCAAACAAATGTGACGTCGGTCCGCAAATTGTTCATACGAATGCTCAGTTTTTTGATTGAAAAACGCGCTTGATTTGGGTCGTAAAGGCACAAATGAATTTGATTTTACCATTCTTCGTTGGATCCGTCTTGCAAAAACAAGTGATCTGAAACGCAGTTGAGTATTTGAATGTGCAAGTTTCCGCTGTAAATATACTTTTTGACATCATAATATCCGAGGTAACCATTAATTAATGTCATATACGGGACTACGATTAAATATAGAAATCGTCTCGTCGTTTTTTTACCCTGTCTAATTAATTAAATAATGACTCCTACTGTATCTTTAGATTTAGGACGACCGTGTAATATAATACACGCAGGCTAGTTTGACCACATAGATGGGGACAATGTGACCAAATAGCCTGCCACGGACAACGTTGTTGATCAAAACTGGCTTGATGTTTCATCTTGATGATTAACCAACGATGGTCAGGCTGTAAATTTCTATACAGGCGCAGGCCTTGTCTGTGTGTGTACTTTAGATTGCCTGCGTTCCGTGTAGGTATATACTGAAATATGTTTATCGACGATTCACATGCGTCATATGTCTAATTAAAGGTTAGCTTTAGAACGATACACCTGTTTTAGTATCTCCTTAATATCAATACGATGGCTACTTAGTGTGACTGGAGGTACTATTTATACTGCCTGGAATATGCCGACTTAGATGTCTATTATGAAGAGCCAAGTTGCCAGAAGATATTTACACTCTTTGTTTCCCTTCATTGCAAATATAAAATTCTTTTGAAATTGTACACCTGATTAAAACGTGGAGATACAAAGGAACAGAAATGGAAAAGCAACTTTTCTCATAAAAATTGGACATTACCACAAAAGAATAAGAATCGGAATGTTTAAAATAGTATGGAAAAACGGGATTATTGGCACTTGACACATAAATTTTTTTCTTCAAAGAGCAAATGTCTAAATATTTTATTGAAGAGTAAATTAAATGAAAAAGAATAACATACAAAAATGAGATACGTTGAAAAATTGAAACAAGTGCTGCATTTTATTATTTTACTCGTATTTCGTACTGCATTAATGAAATATATGAATATATTATTAAAATATATAAAATTATAACTTTTCGACAAAAAATAAGGCATAGTACATACATTACAAAATCAAGCATCTCGAATGTTAGCTGACTGAGACACTTTTTTTGTCTGAGACATAACAAAATATTCCAAAATCATGTACTCATTTTTGTAGTGTATATTTACGAGAAACTCAGTTTGAAAAATGTTGTCTTCGCTTCAACAGCGTGCCGGATAAGAAAGAGAACGCAGCAGTTATTCCGTGCGATGCGTAAAACCTTAAGAATCAATCCAAAGCTACGCGATTCGACGTTGCACAATTGAATTTGGGTTAAAGTGAGGCGATAGCCATCGTCTCAAGAACCAGTGACAATCGTTTGGCGGCATGAAAAATGCATGGCGAGGAATGCGCTTAAAAAATAGTGTCCGTCATAAAAATGGCTTTTCACGCAAATATTGGCATTTCTCTCACGAGCCGTATGTAAATTTTTTTTTTCTCTCGAGGGGCCGGGCGCCGCGCGATGAGAAGTCACGTCGCTGGATTTTTCGATAACCTGTGTATATGTCTAAAGAAGGAGCGCGAACACGAGCCTTTTCACAAGTGGCGGTCGAGATAAGTTTACCCGGAACAATTAATCACGCTTCTAAAACAAACGCGGATAGAATGCCTTGAAGAATGCGCGCTCTGAATCGTACGATGTTGTTCGCCGAGCGGCGGACAGGTGTCTTTTCGACGGACCGCGATAGATCCGTAATTTATTGTTATACGTGACATATTGTACCATTGTTTCCGTTTGAATGGCCAGGATCGATTGCGGGATGATTATTAAGCGCTGCGAAGGAGCGTGAACAATTTACCGTTTCGTGTGATTAGAATTTTAATTGAGGCATTAAAGTTACGACAATTTAAGCGGCGATAAACAATACTAATTGAATGACAATGTCCCGTGTAATCGGTTGTTCAATTCGTAGGGATAAATCGACGGATTTCATACGTTAACTAGTACTGTTGTAATCGTTTCAATTACAAGTATTGTTATCGAATTTTTTTTTTTTTTTTTTGTATCTTCGTGCATTGACTACTTATTTGGTTTTAAACCAGTTGTCTTTGAACATGTCTTTGCGGTCTTTGTATCAATTCAAAGAAAAAAAAAAATGTTTTCGAATGAGAAAGATTTAAGAGAGGCATCACTTTGAGTGAAGAGAAATTATTGAACAATAATTTAGTGTTTTTATACTGTGCAAGTATGTTCTCAAAGAAAACTGGGAATTAAAATATCGATTTAATAACTGTTGTTGACGGATGACAAAAAAAGTGTTAAATTTGTTTCCTCGATTTTTGTAGTGAATTGTGAAACTTTCTAAATTTTGTTTTTGTTTTTATTTCGTTCAACTGTAATATGGTATTTAGTAATATTTGTGGACAGTTGCCTAAAGAAGATTGTATTAAGAGATTATTCTTGCAGAATGGCGTTTCTGAATTGCGGTACTGATTATTTTTAAAAACATCACTCAAAATATTAAACGAACAACACGACGTCGAACGAGTCTCAAAAACAAATTGTGAAATCAGACAGAAAATGTTTTTAACTGCATCAAAAATGTCTGACACGGAAAAAAAAATGATTCGAAAGAATTCCCTTATAATCAATTATCTTTTTATACGGCCAGTACGACTGTCCGATTTATGCTGCGTCACATTCGCCCGCGCTCACTTTTTTCTCAAACATTACTTTTATTACCATTATAATCAACAATTTAGCAACAATTTACCTTCATCAAACTATGATAAAGTGGCAACAAAGTAATTAATCATTTTTTTCTCGCTGTACGAGAAACGTCATATTAGAATTCCAGAATGAAAAAGCTAATTTTATGCAAATGTCGCTTTTCGTCTGACACTTTGATATGACGAGACAATTTTTTGTTCCAAAATTCTTCTTTGCATACATTTAGGCGGACTCGAAACAAGAACATTAGGAGGGACGGTGTCGGAGTAAAGATTAATCTAGATTGGCGAGTTTTCGCGAAAGAAGCGAGGAAAAAAATGAAAAAAGAATGAGCGAACGGAGCCTTTGACGACAAAAAAAATTATAAAATACAGGTGTGAAATTTTAATCACACTTGTACCACGAGCTTAAGTATGCGAATCGTCATGGATATGAATAGCGCGACGGCTACCTTTATCGTTTATATTAATGAAAAACGACGTGGAGAAAAAAAATGTTGAAATTAAAACTATCGACGAATGAAAGTGCGAAGTAAGGCGTGAATGTTAATGTCTAATAAACATAATTATCATAATAAAGTGCCATTAACAGTTAGCAAAATTTATCTATTATTTGAATGCCACCGTTGTCTTGCGTAGGCGCGACAGTTATAGTAATTACTGCATTAAGATTAACGGAGCACGACATTGTAACAATTTCTAGTACCTCGTTCAATATTCAAACGGATTCAATAACTGGTTCCTTTGAAAGAAATGCAATCGATCTTAAAGAGTAACAATTGTATGCATTTAGTGCAATCACATGAAATATTAAATATTCATAATAGAAATGATAATATTAGACATCAAGTTGTAAGGTGCAAGATCGTGTAAGATAAAAAGAATGTATTGATGAATATTGGTTCTTTGATTATTTAGAATAAACATCTTGACAAGTTGAGAAAAAGAAATTAAATAACCACATACTAACATGTGAGATAACTGGCACCTTTTACAACATATGTTGCATGTGGTGTAACTCGATTTCTCTACTCATACACGAAGAATATAAAGCATTAAAATTGACAGCGATCGTAAATTTCGTAGTAAATTTTACTACTTCTGTTGTCAGTGCGTTTGAAACTTGCACACAATTTTTATTATACGAGTCTAAATTTTCTGTTTGTGTTAAATATAGCCAGATTACTTTCGCAGCGAAAAGAGTAATGGAAGTAACAACGTCGAGAGCTGCAATTATAATTACGTTTGTAATATCCATCGGATAAGCCAACGCATTCTTCGCGGCACGTAATTTCGATTTAATCTTAATTTGATTTAAATTCATAACAAAGCCTGTCACAATAAAGCAATAATTTAAAAACATCATAAGAAACTAAGTCTTGTTGCTTCGAGTCCCCGTCATAACATTTTTATTGAAAAATTCCTGACCGTTGTCACTTCCATTCTTTTGTCTCGGCGCAACAAAGTCCGTAATTACTACACGACCTTTTTCTCCGTGTATCGTTAAATGCCTTTATCAAAATGACACGAAGAGCCTTGAAAGTACTTTCCAACGAGGGCAGAAATGATTTGACAATTACTATGCACTTTCGGCCGCTTTACGTAAGCGATTGCGTAAATCGGTTATTCAGTTTGTCCATTTACAGCAAAAGTGAGTCATTCACGGTGCATCGACAATGGACGGTGATACGTGGCCCGTTTATTAATCCTTTTATTTTCTTTCCCGTCCACATTTCGTTGGCAACCGCATTTGGTCGTGTAATTATGGATACTGCGGATTCGCAACTCGTATACATCGTACACGAGCGAGGTCGACTCGAGGAAATGCCGCTGAACACAGAACGGGACCGATATAGTACGAAGCCAATCAAATTCCATCAATTACCAGTTTATATCCAATCCAGTTTACCTATGCAGGACCGGCCGATTCGTTTTACCGGTCGACCGGGTTTCGAGGTAAGCCAAAATTGAATTATTAAAATTTAATCTAGCTTCGAGCGGATTTACATGGCCGGGGCATTAGAGCTGCCGGGCAGCCTTATTGCCGGCCGATTTTGTTTTCTTCGCGCGGGTCTCTCCCCCTTCGATCAATTTGCGCGGATCGCGCGTTTCACTTCGGCGCTGTTGATTTAGCCGTGATTGACGAGCTCGTCAAATGCGAAAGCAATCGACGTTTAATTTGCAAATTCGACGCGACAGTCAACAGTGGAATTTACCGCCACTTTTCGCGGGCATTTTATCCGTCCTCGAATTATTATTATCGTTTGAATATTTAGCACGTAACGCGGATTAAGAGCGGCCCGGGCTTCGCACGCGCGCCTTAATGGGCGCGCGACTATTTTTCGCGTCATTATTTTAGTTAAGCTAATTTCACGAGAATCAACTGATAAACTCGGTCGCGGTGAAATAACAGACGTGATAAAGGTGCACTTGAAAATCTGTTTGCTTTAGAGCAACGCCGCGGAGAGCGCACCTTACTGTTTTTCGAGTGGGCTTTGCTAACTACTTTGACTACGGGCTCCCACGAAAGCTCCCGCGAAAACAAAACATGGAAATTCGCCGTGATTTACGCTTAATTACTCGCGGCTGAAACACTGTCGAGTTTGATTTTTCATTTTTCATTATAATAAGACACTTGCTTTCCTCACCCACACGACCTAGGGGTTATGAATTTGATGTATCATTCCAGCCATTTTTACGCAGATCGAATAACAAGGTAACATATCCACATGAAAAAAAAATAAATGAAAATTCGTTGACCCCATAATCCGTAAGTGATGTCAATTGCAACAATAAACCATATTCGCAAAACCAAAGTTAAAGTAATGTTTGTATTTATGAAAACAGGTGAATTTCGCAAGTTGTTTGCAAATATCAAAATCGGTCGTGGAAATACCATGAGCGGTACGTTTTTACATTATACTCGTGATTAATTCGCGAGTTCGTTCCTAACGAAAAACGTATACAAATTCGGTTTCTCAGCGCGGCAGGAAACTTGGCGGCGCCCTCCGGCTTATGAAATTCGGCTTGTAATTAACATGTTGAACGTATTATTAATTTGACAAGAGTATTACACAGTTCTGGGACATCCGCACGTGATATTTATATCGTTTGTAAATCTTGATCGTCGTCTTCGCGTTGAAATATATGCAATTAATAGAGGAGTAATTAGGGGTTGTCGTGGCGCATGTGTCTAAACAGGAGGCCGCGGCTTTTGAATATAAACTCGCGTCGGTGGATTAAAATTCAAGTATGATACGCTTTAACTATGTATGAAGCGCTGAGTGCTTCCTTACATTGTCCTTTTACACGACGAGTGGCAAAAACTTTGGCTGCGTTTCGGGCGTAAAGATATAATTTTATGTTGGCCGTAAGTTAACGGGGAATTAAGGCGCGAATAAAGACGTGTCCATCAATCGGCCGACAACCGAGTTGTATCGGGCGAGGCTGCGATAATATCGTGGCTGTAAATTTCGCGTTCAGTTGCATCAATTAAATATTCATGAAGGTGTATAAATTGAGCCGAGAGCGCGCTGATTAAAATGAAATGTTTTTCTTATGAGGATATTGTACGTTTGCGGAGGAGTGGATCAAAGAAAGCTTTCGGTCCAATTAAGAGGGTCAACTTTATCACGGCTCACAGCAGGTATAAAGAGGATAAAAGTATGGTTAAGCTAGATGGCGTTGGCCAGGTGGCAGGTAGATATAATATCTAATCCCCGGTACCATCATTTTGAAGAGCCTTGTTAAATAACCAGATGACCAAAATTCTCTCGTTTTCTTGTGAAAAATGCGGCAGACACATGTTCATAGGAAATCCACCTTTCAAACGTCCTCTCATACTGTTAATCTTTCGAGGCCGCAGTATTTCATTCTCGAATAACCGTATAAGAGACGATTAAACCGATTATGGCTGTTTCTATGACACTTTTGTATCAGAAGTCATCCAATTTGTAGTTTCGTTACTTTATTCCTATTTTATAATCTGCTTTAACACGCGCGTATCAAGTTATATTTCATTTGAAATTGTAATTTGATAAACGGTTTGACTTATTTATCTACTTGTTTTTTTTTTCTTTTTTTATGGGAATATCCTGTATTTGTAAGTTAATGATGTTATTACTCGCATTTTTAGTTTCAACAAATATGTATCAAGCGATGATAATCGAAACACAATTATACAAAAATTATGAAATGTTAATTCGGACAGTAGAATCAGTTTTGGAGCGTTAAAATTAAACAAGTATTTAGATTTGACGAATTGAAAATTTGTTTCAGAAGGAAAACTGGAGAAATTTATTGATTTGATTAAACGTATTGATGATTGATTTTTGAAATACGACGAGGAAAAAAGAATTGTATAAAGTTGTTGATATTTTAGCGAATTTTAAAAACAGAAAAGTAAGCTAGCGAACGTAATAAGTACTGGAATTAACACGTGGAATTCGGTTGTCACAATACATTTGGACTACTAGTTATTTTAGAGACAGGTGAGAAATTAGGTATTGTCATTCTTGATCTTCGTTAATACCGTCGGTTACTGTTATCAGTGCAGATTAGTTTTGTTTCTATTGGAGTGGAGCAAAGCTTTTCGTACTAAATGTGATTGGTTCTACACGTAATTGTTACATAAGTATTACTGTTTGTGACGGAAGTTCATGCTTCATTACCAGTCATTAAATAACATTTCAAGTGAATAATCGATACGTGTTTACATGGTAAACAATTTCACGATTTTAGCAAAATCTATACGCTTTAAAATTTGTATTCGAACCAATCATACATCAAATTGGTGAAAACGATTAAAACGTGAATCAAATTTTATTTCATATACACCTTCAACGTCTTCATTCATCAAATTAAAATTAACATCTCTGAAAGTCATTAGAAAAATGCTACGTAAACACAGTCGACTATAAAAACAAACTTGATCCTCACCCTGCAAAACACCAAACCAATGTCTCACCTTTTCTCAGTTTAGATAATTAAATAGTACCCGTCCGAACAGATACATCGAGGAGGGGGCCATGACGCACCACAATCGACTATAACAATCTAATACGATTTCACCGGAAAAACGGTTTGGGAACCGGCACCTTGGCTTTTCCCATAAAATCAAATCAAGAGACAAGGGAGGGGAGCGAAAAATTCGGCCGAGGATCGGAGCAGGCGCGGCGCTCGTCAAGTGTGACGCGGAGCTTGCGAAGCAGGAAGCGAGGGGCCCGCGTTAACGAGGTCCCACGTGAAGCCCCCGCGATAGTGATCTCGTTGGCGGGGCAACGTCGGCGCTGCGATTAACATAAAAAGCGTCGGCGCGAAATAAGCCGCGCGCGTTAATCGCGGCGAAAAAAGGTGCACTTTTGAAAGCGAAGGAAAGAACAAAACAAAAAAAAAAAAAAAAAGAAAAAAAGGGGGGGGGGGAAGAAAAGGAAAAAAGAAAAAGAAAAAAAGAAAAGGAAAAAAAAAAACAAAAAAGGGGGGGAAGGACAAGGGCCGAGAATGCGGGAGGTGGAGAGAATAAAGAAGTAAAAAGAAAACCCGAACTCAAAAGATCAGTGTAGGCCACATAGAGAGACTTGTTTGTTGCTAGGGCACGCGTTGTCCAGC